>NW_004624800.1:3700174-3759905 GCF_000247695.1 Heterocephalus glaber | reverse complement strand
TCTTCTTCTTCTTCTTCTTCTTCTTCTTCTTCTTCTTCTTCTTCTTCTTCTTCTTCTTCTTCTTCTTCTTCTTCTTCTTCTTCTTCTTCTTTTTTCGGTACTGGGAATCAAACTCTGGTCCTTGTGCTTGCGAGGCAGGTGGCAGAACCACTGAGCTAAACCCCCAGCCCACCAGATCCTACTTCTTATTAGAAGGTCAGATATAAGCCCCTACAATCCAGTCACATGACTCTGAGTGCATGAGGCTTAGGGGAGACATCTAGTTATAAACCAGTCTGCCACTATTTTAGGGACTTTGGATGCATCAGTGTCCCCAACATGCACAATCTCTGTTCTGGAGAATTCACTTTCTTTGCAAGTGTATTCTGGACTGAAATCCCTCTGGGCCCCTGAAAATCAACAGATGGTAATCAGTGGTTTAATGGTTCCTGGTTCGCTGGTGTGCACACTTCTCGTGTTTATGCGCTCCTGGAATGTTCCATCCTTTTGGTGCTTGGGTGGAAATGGCAACATGTCTTTAACACAACACTGCTTTGCAGGGAGCATAGAGGGAAGGAAAATCTATCAGAAGAAGTTGGGTGCTTCTCTCTCAGGGATATGCTATGGAAGCAAGATGAATTCCTGAGACTTGGATATCTTTGTCACACTTTATAAAAATTCTTCTGAGATTTTTCTGAAAAAGAAATTCAGCATTCTTTGTTTGGTTTGCCTGTATCCTATATTGAGTGGATTTTTTGTGTGGAGATTTTGTTGAACTGTGAATCCTATGAAGCTTTTGTTAGTTTTACCTGAGAGGGTATTATGCAGATGGTGTGAAGTAAATAAGGGATTAAAATTCCTCTACATTAATATTTATTAACCTAGGTACTTTGTGTGTATCTGCTTTTGCCAGACCTAAGCAAATGAAACTGGATGGATATCACAGGCCACTGGATATCACTGAGTTAGTCATTACTAATAATGTAATTATTGGCCAACTTTTCCCCAAAGGAAGAGTTAGCTGCCGGGAAGCTCAATGTTAGTAGAAATTGAAAAACTTCTAGGTAAGAAAATAAGTTGATTTATTCCATTTACTTATCTCTGCCTTCTCTAGACTCACCAGGATGCACACTTTATTGCATAATTATCTACTATCTTGCTTGCTTCATTATTTATTGGGCATGTGCAATTTTTGTAATCATCAACTAGCCCTTGGGGAAGGTCTTTGTGGAAGGTCTTTGCTACTTTGAGGAAGTCTCAGTCTTGCTTTTCACTTCTTTTTGCCCTTGTCTAAATATCCTAAAGAAGTAAATTCAACTCTGGAGGGACAGAAGAAAATAATTAATTAGAAGCAGGTATCAGTCAGCCTTTGCCGCCTAGCAACCCATGCCAGAACTTTGAAGACCAGTAGTTATTTGGCTCCCAATCCACTGGTCTGGTGATATAGCTGGAGCTTAACTAGGCAGTTCTTTATAAATCAGCTGGGCATCCTCCTGTGTCTGTGGTCACTTTGGCTCTGTGAAGAGGATAGTGCTTCTAGGGATTGGTCAAAGGCCACTAAGAAAGAAAGAGGAGGGGCACAAGGCTCCTTGCTGCAGAAGCTCTGCACTGGCACACACTGAGCCCTTTGCTGTCATCTCCTCAGAGGCAAGATAAGTCATGAGACCATCTCCAACTCAGTGGGTGGGAGAAGCAATGCACTTTCTGGTACAAAAGTCCTGTCACAGAGGGCTCAGGTACAGAAAGGAAAATAATTGCAGCTGTTTCATAACCCACTGCATGTTGCAAATATATTTTGTCAGCAAATTGGGATATATACATTATGCATGAGTGCTATATTCTAAAAAATCACGTCCTGACTATCTTTGGTGTCTGAGTGTTGCTATCAAAAGTAGGAACAACATGGGTGTCCTGGGCTGCATCTGATGATAGCAGGCCCTTCCCATATTTTTTCCCACATTTTCAAGAAAAGAAATGTTAGCAAGGACTCCATATTATTTCTAGTATTAGGAAGGCTGGGATCCAGACAGTTATTTCCATCTTAAATTGAGCTGTGGAGCCCAGTACAGCAAATTATAAGTTAAGAGCAAAATAAAAGATAGGTAACAGGAAGTAGGGAGGTAGATCTTTCTCAAATAGGAAGAGGACCAAGAGATAGAAGGAGGGCATGGGAGGTGAGGGAAAGGGGATGAGAAAAGGAATCAAGATGTCTTATGTACATGTACCAACTCCACACAAGGAATATAAACAGTATGCACTGCAAAAATGTACTAAAAAATAAGAAGAAGAATGATAAGAATATCAACACTGACTTTTCCTGAGCAGGTAAAATCCTGCCCAAACCATTCCCATACCTCAAGTTGTGTTTAACACATTTATTCATAGAGGCCGATGACATTGTGGGAAAAGTTAAAGGTTTTAGAACAGACACAAGAAGATTTGACCCTTTGAGTAGTTGTATGATCCTAGTATAGATAATTAGTTTCTCTAAGCCTTAATTTTTTTATATATAAAACATGAGAATAACACTAGTATTATGGCATTTTGAAGATTAAATCAACAACATGAATTTAGCCAATGGAACATATTAGCTTATGATAAGCATTCACTGCCATTCTTGCTTTATCTGCTTGCATGTCATTTTTTGTCATTATAAGACAAAAAGCATTACATGCTTTTTGCTTTCCTTCACAGCTGGTGGTAGCTCTGCTGTGTCTTCTCCTGTCATTTAAGCTACTAAGAGGTGGACAGTCCCAGAGTTCTGTCCATATGTTGGCCGCATGGGTCGTTCAGAGACAGTTTCTCCCAGGCCTGCAATCTCTTCAATGAGAATCCTCAGCTTCCACTTCTGGAACAGTTAATTCCTGCCTGAGGAGGCTCATAGAAACAAGGCACACTCATTGTTTTTCCTTGTAAAGCAGGAGGACACCAGGATTCTGGGTTATTTGGGGCCTTGGTTGCTGATCCTGGTGAGGCACAGTTGCACCAGTCTTCTTTGGGTCACTGAAGGTTAACCTTCCTGTGAAACCATTCCTGCAAGGCCACCTCCTCTTAGTCCCTCTCCTATTTTCTGTCACATGAGACGGGGGACTTGAGACAACTTCCTTTCAGCACCAAGAAGCACAGCCCCTGGTGCCTCAGTTCAGAAGTGAGAGACAACTTGTGCATCTCTCCTTCCCTCTTTTCTCGTCCCTAATTATGAGCCCCCAAGTCCTACAGATCCTACCCAGCCCTTAGCCCTCAGCCCTCAGGTCTCCACACTGGTCACCAGCACTCGTGGAGTAGACGCTGCCTCGTCAGCCTCCTGGGCTCCCTGTCATCTTCTGAGGGTGGGCTCTGAGCCAAGTCACATCTACTCTGTACCTAGGACCGGGCTGAGGTGGGTCATCACCTGGGGCAAAGTCCCGCTCCAGCTGTGGCATCAGCATCATTGAGTTCAGTGTTTTATTATATTCTGACTTTGATTATTTATAGTTGTTGCGTGCTGATTGTGGTAAGCCATGCCACATACCACCGTGACCGCCTTGCATCCCCTGCCTAATGTTTTATCCACATTGGGCACTTAATTAACGCTCATGGTGCTGCCCAGCTGATGGGTGGTGGGCACTTAGCAACTCCATGGCCAGGTGTCTGCAGCCTTTCTGTGTGCGTCCACTCCAACCACAGCAGATGCTCAGTCCACCTGCCTTTAAAGAGGCTGGCCCATGCCCCACCTCTCCCAATACCATTCCTCACCTCTGTATTTTACATTTTCAGCACCTGTCTTGGAAAGCTTTCAGTGATTTATTACTTGATTGTGAAATTTCTACCCATCCAGGGCTTTGCATCTAAAATTGATCCATTTATGAGTTATCAAAGGAAGGATAATTTCAAACCACATGAGATCTTATAAGCTGGGTAGATTGCTCATCATTAGGGCGTTGGTATTTTTAGACCAGTTATTAATATTTTATACAATTTATTTCAAGTGCAATTTGTTAGCATGTACTTTCAAGTGGTTTTAAAATATTCTTTTAGCAGCCACACTTGTAATCAATTTATTTCAAGTCAAAAAATACTTCTTTGTCCCAGATGTTGAGCTGGGAGTTGGGCAAAAGTGAAGGCTTTGCCTTGCTCTCCAGGGTCCTGCAGCACAGGAGACTCAGAAACTCTTTGAAATGACTCTGCACCACAAGGCTCTGCAGAGGCTGGGAGTGGGTAGAGAGGATGGTGGGGTTGGGGCCATGGCAGCGAGGGAGGCATGCTCCCTGCGTCCATTGGGTATGGCCCAGTCGGGCTCTGGCCTGTGTAACTCTGCCCCACATCAGTCAGACATTAAAACATTCATGGAAAATGCATGGGAGGGACTAGGCCAGGTGCTTTCTTATGAAATGCAGATTCTTGATTCAAATGAAAGAAATTATCGAATTAGAAAACAAGCCTTTAAGCCAGATGTGGTGACACAGGATGGGGTTTCCTGCCAGCCTGTTGGAACAGAGCAATGGACTCAAATTCAAGATACTCTAAATAAAATAAGGAGTCTGAGAATGGCAGTGCACACCTATAATCCCAATATCTGGGAGGCTGAGGCAGGAGGATCAAAAGTTCAAACCCAGCCTGGTCAATTTAGCTAGACCCTGTCTGAAAATAAAAATGGGCTGGGACTGTAGATCAGTGTGAAGGGCCTCGGTTTAATTCCTAGCACCCCCCTAAAAAAGCAAGCACAGGCTTATCACTGACTGTATCAGTGCTACTCCACTACTCCACCTACTCCACCCCCGTGCCTGTCCTTCTGTGGGAACAGCATTAGGACATGGACCAGCTGCCACATCTGCTCGGGTGAGCTGCTCCTGAAGAAGTGCTGGGAGCCAGGAAGGGCCCTGTCACCCATTTGCCAGCCACAGGTCCTGACTGCAGCATCCCGATGGGAAGGGGAGGTATTTCCCGGGCATTGGGAACACAGGAGCAACAGGCAGGAGGACACAGCTGTGGCCAAGGTCAGCTGTCCCATTTCCTTCCCCTCCTAATGTGCCTGCCCTCTACCGGCTCTGTGGTGCCCCTGGTGTTGCTGATCCCATCGCAGTGGCAATCTGCGATCTGACCTCAAGGTGGCTGCTCCTAGCTCTGCCCCACATGTCCAGCTGTCCCTGTCCCTCCATCCTGTGCTTTCTACTCCACCAGCCAGTAGGGAGAGTCCCCGAGCCATGGCCAAGGGACCAAGAGAGTCCTGGGCAGGTTTCTGGCTCCTCCCCAGTCAGCCCAACGCTTGCAAGTCACCCGTGGCTGGAAACCCTTTGCTTAGCTCGTGGGTACCACATTGGGCCATGGAGAGGGCTCAGTACAGACGTGATGGTCACTGTTGCAGTCTAGGGGCACTGAGCCTGAAAATCCACTGGAAACTACTTCACTGTATCACAGCTGCTTCCCATGGCTCTTGAGGTGAGGGGAATGCCTCTGTCCACATCTGGGAGGCAGTTGTCACATCTAGCAGCAGTGGCTCCAGGGACCCTATTCTGCCGCCACTGAGAGTTCAACTTGGTCACTTGCCCTGTTTCCCAAATGTGAGTTAACCAGCGAGAGAGGGTGATGGGAAGGAGTGGGAAGGCTATGGGAGGAAGATGGAGAGGAGAACAGATAGCAGGCTGCTTGGCAGGGTTTTCAGAGACATCTGGGAATCTGGGAAGCGTTGCTTTCTCTTTGGCTCCCTCCTCTTCCAGGGAATAGCACCCCTGGGCACCCATGCTTATCAAAGGCAAGCACAAGGAAGCCTGTCCTCCACTTCCCCCCACAACTGTACCTGCCAACCTGCCAACCTGCCAGTCAAATGGTTAGCCTGCCCCAGAACTTCTAAAAAATCATATCCAATCAGAGCATTTCCAAGACACAGTTAATTTCTGATTTTTCTTTTTGTATCACCAGTAATAATATTCATGTGAAATTTAGAAAATGGAATGATCTTAATTACTTTGCCTCCTTATGTATAATAAACAGCATTTCCTTTGTTAATGGAGCAGTTAAAGGAAATCATATTTGGTATTTCAGAAGGGGCTTTTTCTTAAGAGGGAGGATTTGAACCAAGTGAAGAAGACGATCCTGAAAAATCCCAGTGTGACTTGGGGCCTGCTGGACAAGAGACATCGTCCATCCGACTGCCCCCTGCATGTGAGGTGCCCACCCCACAGACACAGGATGAGTGGGGGTGACTGTGAGCTGAGCCTTTGGGGTCAGGTGGTCAGGAGCCACTGTGGCAAGTGTATCTAGGCCGGATGACAGGGTGTCAGCCACCACCAGGGAATATGTTCCTTTTCTTCTGCTACTGAAATTCTGCTACTTATGCCACCATTTTTTGGCTAGGATGCAAAATATATTTCTTCTAACCTCTCATTCTCTTTCCCTTCTTCCCTTCTCTCTCTTTCTCTCTCCCCTCTCCATCTCTCTGTGAGTCTAAAGATCCCAGCCTCCCTCTCCAGCCCTGGTTCTCTGTGGGCTTCTCCGTTGGAAAGTCCAATCCACTCATGGTGTCTGGTTTATAGAGTAATGCACCGGACAAGGCAGGAACAAGGAATTCTTGTGGGCATGACTGCCAAGGGATTGGTCATAGCATTCAAAGTCTGGCCCTGTCCCTTGACACTCACAGGTGGGTCAGCTCCAGACAAGGAACAATGGATGGATATGAACAATGTAGAAATGCGGTAGCTGCATACAGACTTGGCTGCCCTACCCTTTAGCCAAAGGGCCTTTTAACCTAAAATTGAACTCTTTTGGGAGTACAGCATCTCATAAGCAACAAATAGCAAGTGTCCAATGTAGTCCAGGCTACAGAAAGGGATTTATTTTTTTGGCTCATATTTCTGAAGCTTCCTATTCAAGAATCTAAGATCAGGTGACCCATAATTTTGAACATTTGGAAAGAGCAGCACATCAGGGTGGGACTGTCTGGTGGGCAAACAGCTCCCCTAATCAGCCAGGAAGCAGAAAGGAAAGAAGAGACCAGGGTCCCACAATCCCTTTGGACTAAACACTCCCAATGGTCTAACAACTCAGGTACCACTTCCAAAGTCTCCACCACCTTCCAATGGTGCCACCCTGGGGACCAAACATGTGGCCATTGGAGACACCTGGGCTAGAACCACAGACTAGCATGACTCTGGGCAGTGAGGACTCATGTTTAAGACAGTAATTCCAATGTCCCCACAGGTCACTGGATTTGGGCTTTGATGTACCAACTCAGAATAGGGCGTTCAAACATTGTAGATGAAACTCTTTCTTAAAGAACTGAATCAACCAAAATATGCACTTAATCTGAAGGTCCACCTACTCAAGGCCGCCATTTTTATATATCACAGATGCTTTTGGTTTTGAACAATAGGAGTATAAGATCCTCAGGAAAGTCTTGTTGCTAACTGGAAATTATCACATCTCACAGGACAGTGCAATAGAGAAAAATGGCATTTTATGTTGACATAATTATTGTGGTTTATTTTCAGGGACATAAATTGTAACAATTCAGCTGACTAAATTTAACACAACTTAAAATTACATGTAGTCACCATCAACAGTGCCATAAGCCAGGATTGTCAAAGAAAATGCAAGCTATTCGCTGTTTCAAACTTTTTCTAGATTTTTTTTTGTCCTAGGAACATTATTCAAACTAAATTTTAGGAGGAACTTCATTATTATGTGAAAAATAGAATTGCTTTTCTTCTTGCTGCTGGGAAAAGCACCCTGCATCTGTGACCATGGCTCTATCACTGCCCAGTGCTCTTGAAGGGTTCTGGCTTACACACGGTGAAGCATAATTTAATCCACTGGTGTATCTTTGGGGATCTGTGGACCACTGCTTTTAAGAGCACAGATCCTAGAGAGAGGATGCAGAAATTCATATTTGAGCCTGCCACGAATTGCCAGGGGCCACTTTTTCAAGTTAGCTCACCAATCCGTGGTGCTGCTTCTTAAGGGGAGGGAAGTGGGGGCTATTAGCAAACTTTAGATGGGGAGTAAATGATTTTTAGGGGAAATGAATGAGCCCAGGAACAGCCAGTGCCTGGAAAAGTTCCTCTGTGCTTTGGGTGTGGTGTTCAGTTTCAGTCTCTTTCTCATGATACAGCTCTAATCTTTCTTGGTTAATGTCATTTCAGTAAGAGAACTGAAGGCAATTGTGTTCCCTTTGGTGTTTCTGGTATTTAGGTAAAAGGAGAACTTTAGCCAAAGCACTTTTCTGTGTTTGTGGCTCCCGGAGGCTGTAGTCTGAAGTCCAAAGCAGTGTATTTCATGGTGTCATTTTCTGAGGCCCACCAAATCCAATGAACTTGCAAAGTGTTGACAAAATAACTGATCCCAAGGCTGAGATGCAAAAGTTCTTTAATCTTTTCCTTGATTGCCCCCCCGCCCCTCACACACACAAAGCATGAGCCAGCTGCTGTCTGATGATGTCCCTGGTGTGGGTCCTGGTGACAGTCCTGGAGGGCTCAGGAAGAGGACCAGACCAGGAGCTTCCCTGCCAGGAAGACCCAGGATTCTGGATGAGCCATCCCAAGCGATCTGGAAAGTTTCCTATCCTCCTCCAATGCTGCTCATTTGTTTCTGTGTAGAGAACTTTGGTGACAGGTGGGCTTTTATTTCTGTCCCAGGTGGGTTTTTTATAAGATAAACTCTGAGAATCAGAGGTTCTCACCACAATACCTTTCTACCACTTTTAGCATCCTCCATTGATTTTTCTACTCGCTCTCTTTTTCTTAATAACATCGTCTCTATCTGACATGATAATACATATTTGTTTATGGTTTTGCCCCCCCACCCATGTAAGCCCTGGGAGGGTGGAGCTTATTGTGTTTGCCAAAGCTCACAGTGCCTGGTGCAGCGCGCACACCACACAGGATGGCTATGGAGTCTAAAGTCTCCCTCATTCTTTATTCCAAGCCTGACTGTGAGCCATTTGTATGTATCAGACCTCTCCTTTCCTTTTTGTTTGTTTGTTTTTGCTGAAACCAGAGCGGGTAGAAAGGGCTAAACAAACAGATTCCCTGGGGGCTTAGGAGAAGGAGAAGGGGAACTGACCATGTCCTGCTTTGCTTATTTTCCAGAGAAGAAAAGACTTTTTGGTGATTCTCAAGGCAGGCTCATAGGGTGGACAGATGTCCGTCCCAGTCCATCCTGGTAGCCAGACAGGGGTTAGAGCTGTTTTGGACGAACATTTAAAAAGTAGAAAATTAATTTTTGAGTCCTCTAAACCACTTTCCTTTGTGAGGTCTGCAGCTGCAGCACGTTTTAATTTGCATTTGAATGCACTGTTTTTAAAAATGATAAAATCAGTTGTCCTTTTTTAGAGCATGTATGTCAAACACCATTTGTTAAACCTACCATTAGAAAATAAGGACTTAAAAATAAAAGCAAACTATATGCTAAAATCTGTTGTCTAAAGGGTTTATTCAACTCTGAGTTTATTTCCTACCAGTATGAGAAAGTGCCTCATTAATGTATGACATGCTGTCTGGTCCCCTCAGGAATCCGCTAGACCTCTGACTTCCTTCCTCACCACAACAGTTGCCTTCCTTTCCCACTCTCCCATATACCTCTGTCTTCCTGAGTGTTCTGTTGACTCCAAGGTGGTGGTTGTTTCCTTGGGTGGAGACTTGGCTGCTGTCAAGCAGAGCCTGGGTCCCCTTTAGGCCTCTCATTTTGGACAATGGCAACCCATGCCCTCCCCTCAGCCCTGAAGGAGAGCATCACAATTCCATAATGTCATTATTATCAATGGACACATGAAACAGGGCCCTGAAGAAATCACAAAACAGAGCAGTCAATATCCATCAGGCAAGACTGTCAGGACACCGGCCAGTTGTGGGTGGTCACCAGGCTGTGCTGGAGAAGTGACTGTTATGCATAGCAAGGGACAGGACAAAAGCCCCCAGGAGGTGGGCAGTACCAGAGGAAAAAGTCACCTAAAACTATCAGGGGCTTAGAGGCTACTTTTGCTAAAATGCACCCGCTCTTTGCTTGAGCCTGCAGATGCCCAACATGTAACCAAAAGCAGAACAAATCCTGGCATCTCCGCCTTCCATTTGTATTTGTCTCCTCTGTCACCTTAATGTTTGGGTTGGATTCCTGCTCAGCTCTGCAGGTAGACATGTGCATCACTTGGGAGTGCTGTGTGAAACCTGGCAATGCCAGGTCTATTAAATTTCCCTAACCTATGTTGTCTCCCTTCAAGGCTGTTCCTAGAAGTCTTCAGTCACTGACCTAAATGGGAAGTCACCTCAGATTCCAGGAAAAGCAGAGCCTTGCAGACAGATGGCCTCATGATGAGATCCCCCAAGTGGGAGCAATTGGCCCATGATAGGAATTGAGCAATTATCTCAAGGCAGCCAGATCCACTCCTCAAGAGACAAGGACTTTTCCAGAGCCACACTGCAGAACCAGAACTGAGATATTGATCACCAAAGAACAGTTCGGTGAGACTGTGTAATTATACATACCTCTTGCCCCTGCCTCATTCTTCTTGGATTTCAGCCTGCAGCTCACCTCGGTGAACTTGAAGATAGGGCTGAGCCTACTGCGCATCTTCCCAGTACAGCCATATAGAAGAAATTCCTTCCTTACTTCACCATAGCTTTTTCTATTTGCTTTTCCAAGTGGCCGGTCCTGATTTCTTGGAGTTGTTTGAGTCAGTTGTCTGGTCTCAGACTCCTGTATCACAATGACTTTGCTTTATTAGGAATCAGAAAGCCTGTTTTGGGGCTTAGTGCTTCTTGGTTTAGTTCCTTGAGCTGTAAACTTAGGCTGCTTATCGGAGGTCTTTTCTTTTTAAAATGTAAGCACTCAGTTGTAAATCTCCTTGCTGTCCTCCGTTGGCTGCACCCTGTGAGTTTAGTGTCTTGTGTTTTCACTCTCAATCATCTCAATATGTTTTTGACTTTTCTTTTTGATTTATTATTTGATTTGTTTGTTGTTTAAACCAGGCTCAGTGGCCCACACACCTGTAAATCCCAGCATTTGGGAGGCTGAGGCAGGAAGATAGCAAATTCAAGTCCATCCTGAGTAATCTGAGTAATTTAGATATTTAGCAAGACTCAGTTTCAAAATTTTAAAAAGAAATAAATAAAAAGGGGTGGGGATGCAGTTCAGTGAGAAGGCCTTGAGTTCAATCTCCAGTACCACACACAGACAGATACACACACACACACACACACACACACACACGCAGAATATGTTGCTTAATTTTCACATATTTGTGAAATTTCCAACTACTACTGATTTCTACTTTCATACTACTATAATTGAAGAAAGTACTTGGTATGATTTCAATACTCTCAAATTGATCAAGAATTATTTTTTTTGCTTAATACATGATCTATCCTATAGAATGTTCTTTGTGCACTTGAAAAGAATGTGTCTTCAACTGCTGGAGATGGAATGTCCTTTAGATGTCCAATGGGTCCACTTGTCTCTAATGTTGTTCTGGTCCATGCTTTCTTATTGATTTTCTGCTTGGATGTTCTAAACATTGTTCAAAGTTGGTTCCTGAAGTCTCCCATTACCATTGCTGTCTATAAATACTTGCTTTATATATTTAGATGTGGTTATGATGACATATCTACATGGAGATGTATGTTTATATCTGTAGCTTCCTGAAGAACACAGCTTTTTCTCACTCGATAATGTTCTTCTTTGTCCTGCTTGGTATGGAGTGTTTGGGGTACTTCAATCATGTTCTAGAAAATTAATAAAATTCTGCCTTCTGTTGGAGTTAATACAGACATGGAGTTAATTAATTGCTGCTCTAGTTATGGTATTAATTAGCTTTGTAACATTAAAGAAGCTACAGAACCACTTTGATACTTGAGTTTGTGCATCTGTAAAGGGATGGCATTTACATAACACATTTCATAGAAATTTCCAGTTTTCAAATTTTATAGCAGTTTAAATATAAAAATGAGCTCAGTTTTAGGTATGCAGAGTAAATTTTTCAGAATTGCTTGCAATCTTGCCGGTTATAAATGTGAGGAGAATTTCTCTGGATCTGAGTGAATATAGGTAAATTTACCTGTTGGGTAAGAATTAAGCAAGGTTTCATCCATGGTGATATCAAAGTTATTATTTAAATGATGACTTTATTACACATATAAAAATGATACATGGTCACTATAAAACATTCAGGCAATTCAGAAAAGTATAAAGAAAGTAATAAATCTCCTCAAAAATAGTAGTGTTTTTATTTGGTGAATATTACTGCAGATATTCCTCTATATGGATATGTAAGTAAGAGGATAAGGAGGAAGAGAAAAAATTTCTAAGTGCAGATTCAGATCATTAAAACATATTTAATTTAAATATTAATATGTTTAATAATCCTTGATTATATCAAAGGGTGGAAAAACTGAGGAGGAGCTGGAATTCAGATAAATATTTATTCAACTATTAGAAACTATTTTCTATAGATTTATTCAAAGCCTAAGAAAGAATGGAGCACACCTTATGCACTCTGTGGATCATCTCAGCCTCACTAGTCCCCTGTTGCGGCTCGCATTGGTGGGCCCAGTTTTCTAAAGACGTGCACTCCTCCCTGCTCTGGGCTTCCCTGTGGCTCCTGTGCAGCACACACATGATGCAAAAATGCAGATGAGTTAACACCTAGGGAAGAGTTGCACACTGATAAAAAAATTAGAGCCAATTCCCCATGTTTCCCACTTTTTCCATGATGCCCAAACAGAGTGACCTTGAGATGTCCTTTGCATGCTTCTAGGAGCCTCATTTCCATGAATCAAGCAGCCACTCATTGGTAGAAAAGTGTGCCCATTGCTTCCTTCCCACACACATCCTAAAGAGACCATGCAATTCCGCTATAGTAGTGCTTTTAGCAAAGTTGTAAGATATAAAATCAACATAACAAAATCAGCTGCATTTCTATATAATAAAAATGATTAATCTGAAAAGGAAATTGCTAAGAAAACAGTACCATTTAATACAGCATCAACAGGGACAAGATACTTAAGAATAAACTGAACTGAGGAAGCAAGAGGCTAAATGCCACACATCATTTCTAAGGGAAATCTGACAACATACAAATAAATAGACATCTTAGGCTTGTGAATCAGAAGAATTATCATTGTTAAAATGTCCATACTACTCAAAATGATCTATAGATTCAATCCAATCCTCATCAAAATCCCAATTTTTTTACACAAATAGAAAAATATCCTAAAATTCATGGGGAATTTCAAGGTATCTTGAATAGCTATAATAACCTTGAAAAAGTAAAATGAGGTTGAAGGCCTCACATTTCAGTACTTCAAAAGTTACTGCAAAGGAATGATGATCAATGGGGTGGCCCTGGCATAGAGACAAAGACAAAGAAACAGACAGAGACACAGGCAGAGGAGAGAGCCCAGACACAAGCCCTTGTTGTTTCTAACAATGACTGAGTTGTTTCTAACAAGGGTGCCAGGCTACACAATGGGGAGAAGGTAGTCTCTTCAACGAATGCTATCAGGGAAACTGGATCTGAACATCTGCTATGGCTTGTATGTAGATGTCCTACCAAAGCCTCATGCGTCAGAGGCAGGGCTTTTCAGAGGTGGCTGGATCAAGGGTGTGTGCTGCTGTGATCCAGGATGTGATGCTGGACTTGATTCATGGTGCAATGCTAGGATTATGGCTGCCCCATCCTGAGTGTGAGTGCTACCCACTCTACGGGTGGGTAGTCTGGGTAAGATATAAGGAAGAGGGGGTCACTGCTTGTTGCTTTTTGAGTGTCGCTTGCTGCTTGCTGCCTTTGTAGCCTTCTGCCTGCCATGAACTGTTTCTCCTCTGTGATGCCCCTCTGCCATGCCACCAATCTTTGGAGCTTGCAGATTATGGACTGAAACCTCTACAAACTGTGAGCCAAAATAAATCTTTCCTCTTTTAACTCTGGGTGCTGGGTATTTTGTCTCAGTAATGAGAAAAGTAACTAAGACAGGGTCTTACACTGTACCTTAGGTTGCACCCTTTTCCTGTCTGCCAGTTGAATTTCTGTTAGAGTATTTATTTTGCAGGTGTTTGTGGGAGAGAAATAATGCAATCTGGCTTAATTTTGTCATCTTTATTGTATCATATGAACATTCATAATGCATGACATATTTATTATCACCGAGATACTGCAGTGATATAAATTACATCATATTATGAGCAACTTAATATATATGAAATATCTACTCTGCCCGTGCATTGGCCAAGACTTAGATACACAAGAATAATACATACACTGATGGCTGAAGTCTGAAGGTTTGTCCCTGTCCCCGACTTCTTATGTTGACATTTGAATCCCTATTGTGATGGTATTCGGAGATAGGGCTGTTCAAAAATCTTGAGACTGAGGAATCTCTGAAATATAGGGGCTTATTTTGGCATTGCAGATAGACAACTTACTCCAATAACCAGCAGCAGGGCTGTATGAGAGTTAGAAAAATGTCCTCTGAACTAAAGATCCAAGATTATTTTTACATCAAATTTTGGGGAATAAAGGAAAATTTGTTTCTGTTGAACTTACATTGGCTGTAGATAAGAAGGCTGGGATAATATTAAATGCAGTATTTGGAGATAGAAGGACATTCTCCAGGAGAGGGACTTGTTGCTTTGGGCTTGCCTGGGTTAGGAGTCTGGAAAGTTCACGTGTAAGCAGGACATTGTGGTGACTGTGGTGTGGCCCCCTGGATATGTAAATTGAAGTTTTAACACACTTAGCAATGTAAAATCTTTTGTCAGTTTCAGCCCAAGTCTTTTCCCTCCTCCAACCACTGGCCTTCAGAATTTCATTTAGGACATCTCAGAATTTTCCTTTTATCTAGATATTTTTTTTTGCAGTACTGGGGATTGAACTCAAGACCTTGGGCTTACAAGGCAGGCATGGAGCCACTGAGCTAAATCCCCAGCTATCCAGACTTTGTGATGTAATTAGGTCATGAGGGTGGAGCCCAGAGAAGGAACTACCATGTTAACCATAAAAGGGATCTCACCAGGCTGATGATGCCAGCACCAGGTCCAGGACTTGCTGTCTCCAGAACTGTGAGAAATAAATGTCTGTTGCTTTTGCTGCCAGGGCTGAGGTCATTCATCATAGCAGCAGAGCTGACTGAGACTAGGACTGAGTTGGTCCACTTTGAGAGTAGCTCAGAAGAGGTCAGCAAGGTGACTATAAGGACCAACTTTGACTTGCAGGCAAGGTCTGGTCAAGGTCAGCAGGGCAGGAGCAGTGAGAATTTTCTCCAGCTGGCTCAGAGACAGGACTCAAGGCTTTCTCTGGGCATGAGTGACTAGTAGTTCTTTCTAAAAGCAGATCTAATTCCTTTCACATCTAAACAGTGAATTAGAGGAGTTGACACTATCCAGTTATAAAGGCAATAGGGACATTTTGATTATCTTGAAGACATGATTATAAATTTCTTCAATGGTTTTGGAAAATAACTTGACAGAGCCCATTAAAGAGAAATTACACTTGTATTGTGATCCAGTGAAGCACCTTTAGGGGAATCCATCCTACTGAAAGAATACCACCAGCTTATAAAACTGAGACTAAGGGTGTTATTCACAGTGGTGATAAAGTAGAGAAGCTGGAGTGTTAACTCCATGCATGGACAGTGGAAGATATTTTAGTATGTCCACCTGTGGAATGGCATGCAGCTGTTGAGGAACGAAACCATGAAGTGTGAATTGAAAAAGGTAGTTTTCTGGGTAACAATTGAATTAATGAGCCTATACTTTGAGTGTGCATTTGTGAGTGTGTGTCCTGTTGGTTTGTGTGGTGCACTTTCTGAGCCTAAAGGGCAGCAAGGGTGGAGTACACTGAAGTTTTAACATCGATTACCTGGGTGAGGGACTGTGTTCTGGAGAGGATAGGGAAATTGTTGCTTTTTACTTTATGATTCCCCTTGGTGAGCTGTTGATTTAGCTTGTTGCAACAAGCAGCATGGATCACTTTGGTCATGGGAAAGGAAAATCCAATAAAGAATTAAAAGTCAAATAAAGTATTGATAATTTATGGCTTAGGGAACAAATAGGGAAGAATGGGGGTTCAGGGAAGATCTTTACTACTTGAGTAACTTCCACACCACATGTCCCGGCCCTGTGTCCAGGGCTTATTCAGCCGATATCCAGGGGGCACCATCTGGGTGACAGAGACACGATGCCCACACCCCAGTACGCACCTCCAGAGCTTCCAGCTTTGAACACACTTATCCCATCACTGGGCTTGCATTCTGACAATCACCATGTCCTGTGAATCCATAATCAAGCCCTCTCTGGAAGACACAGGGGACACCAAGGAGGGCTGAGGCACCTCTGCCACTGGTGCCTTCATGAGGGCCTCTGTCCATTCAGCTTGGACACAGGACCTCACTCAGGGCCTCTCATCAGCTTCCGTTTCTAAATAGTTTTGCAAAAATTTGCATGATCCTTGATAAGCTCTCTCCAGGAAAATGTGCTGTGCTGGTTTGTGTGGAGCAGAATAAAATAATGAGGGAATGTATATTCCTTTGTTCTCTGTTCTGTGGGGTTTGCTTCTGGGAATCAGCAGGTTTAAACTAGGGCTTTGGCCCTGAAGGATTCATGGAAAAGACTGGATCTGATATGTAGCCAAGATTTCTTTCTTAGAAAGCTCATATGCTTTTCTCTGTACATGGTGGAGATCTATCTGTCAAAAAGCCCTTAGGAAGTGGGAATCTGTCTGATCTCTTGGATTCTCTGAACACATCACTCTGTCCAAGCCCTTAGAGGCTCCTGAGCAAAAATCTACCATGAATCCCTCTGGATCTCCACGCTATAGCTTCTGCTTAGCACCGGAAGGGCCACCAGGCAGATGAACTGTTTCTGGAATCTGTCTGCTCACATCTATACATGGTCAGCACTTGAAAAAGAATTGTCCTGGATGTGCATGGGAGACTTGCAATAATGCAGGTGATACAAGTATCTGCCTCCTGTTGTGGGCTGGAGACAACACAGAAAGGTCCAAGAAAGCCACAGAACTGGGAGAGGGGTTTCAGAATCACCTGCACAGTTGTGACAACCTTTCCATGAGTGGCTTTGGACCTCTGGCTACTTGGAGCCCATGTCCAAGAGGTTCCACATCTTTTTGTGACGCTATTTCACAGCTCCTTTGTGGCCAAGGTGTCATTGCTCTTCCATCTGGAAATGTGACCATCTGCCGTCACCTCCTGTACCTGGTAACCAGCTGATGAGATGCTTTGTCCCCTGCATTCTCTATCAACTTTGGCCTGCAGAGCTGAAGTAGAGTCGACAACAGGGTCTGATGGCTGCTGTGTGGTGTTGGGCGAATCACTGACTGTCTGGGTGGCAGCTGCCTCATCTTTTACACATGAGTTTTGGAGCAGTGGACTTATATTAAAGGGGGGATCTAAACACAGTGTGATTGGAGGATTGATTTTGTTGATTCACCTCCAGAAATGCGTTGAAATGGTGAATGGAGCAAGAGGAGATTCCCCAGAGTGGCCACACATGCAAGCATCCTCTGTGCCCATCAGTCATGGTGGTGCCCTAATGGGCTCAGGGCACTCAGGGCACAAGCTGGCATCAGCTAGGAAGCCTGGACCTTTAGGGAGACTTAGATGATAACTTCTTAGGAGGGATTTTCTCTTGTCCATGAGAAGCAAGGGGAATCTGTTCTTATTTCTAGCCCTCACATGGGATTCAAACAAGTGTACCGGATTCTCAAATTGGCGGATGCTACCAGCTCTTAGGGCTGATCTGTTTGACTCTCTGTGCCTGTTCCCTTATTTCCAGGTTAACTTTCTGACACCATTAGAACAATCTGGATAATTCTATGAAGTGTCACATGCAGCATTTGGGTAGGTCAGTGTGTGACAGTGGTGGCACTGACCCGATCACTTCTCAGTGGAGAGGGTTTGTTTCCTGGGTGGGCAGGAGTGAGGGGATCCAGGCCCATGTGTGCCTCTGGCCCAGCTTCCCCCAGGACAAGTGCTCAGCTCATCTTTTCCGTCTTTTCCATTCCCAGGATTTCTGCCTGATGTGCTGTTTGTTCCACACAAGTAAGCATGTAAACACTTTCAAACTGTTTTAATTGTCGATGTGTGTGAGTTATGGAGATGGTGCTGGTCCTGACATGCTAGAATCATAGTTATTTAAAGGGATTATGGCTTTTTTTTCTTGGACTGGAGATTGAACCCAGGGGCTTTGCACAGAGCTACATCCCTAGGCCTTTTTGTTCATTTTGATACAGGGTCTTGTTAAATTGCTAATTGCCTAGGCCTGGCTCCAATTTGTGACCCTCCTGCCTCACCCTACCAGAGTGCTGGGATTACAGTATCACCACTATGCCCAGCACATCAGGGCATTTTACACAGCGTACATGGTGGCCGGATCCACGCGGTTGTACCTAAGTAACTTACTAGCAGAGCCCAGGTCTGGTGGCCTTGGGAGCTGCTGAGAGGAAGTAGAGAGGTGGCCCAGGAGGATGTTGGGCTCATTCTCAAAATGAGGGTGGGATTTTCAAGTGGAACAGCATAAGCAAGGACAGGGGCAGACACTCACTATGAAGCAGCAGGCACCAACCTAGTGGCAGTCCTGAGTCTGCGGCCAGCCTCTGTGGTCAGAGTCCTAGGGGAAGGTATAGAAAGAATTAAGTCCATGCTCCAACGACTTCTTCTGCCATCTTGAATTTAAATTGGCTCCTCTGGAGGCAAGATTTGTCACTGATGCTGGGCAGAAAAATCACTGGATCTGTGGACTAGGGGCCAGTTGTTCCTGCACTACTCAGGCAGGCAAAGACTGCCCTTCTGTTCTCCCAAGTGGAGATAAGGGCTGCCCTGGATACTGCAGAGAGTTGTTCTCAGGACAGTATGAGGCAATAGATTTCTTGAAACATTTTGCTCAAGATTTTAAGTGCTCAAAATACAAGAGAAGATTGCTATGGAAACCGGTGTTTTCCCAGACTAAGAGTACTGAGAGTCCATCTCAGGAGGGTCTGGGCTTAATTGGAAATCATACCATGACGTTGCCTTCTGGAAACTGCCCTGGAGAATTGGCTAAAGTAACTGCAATTACCCAGGGAGGCAGGCGTCTGGGCAAGGCCTGGATCCACGGGAGACGGGGAGATTTCCCCAAGACACCTGCCTGTCACACAAGCAGAGTGGCACTCTTTCATTTACCTTCCCTATCGGGCAGACCTAACTTTCCTCCCAACTGCAGATTCAAGTTTTATAGCAAATCAGTCTGAGTTTGCAAGCTGGAAAAATTCAAATATAATATCCAGTCAAGCTGTGCTGAACTAGCCCAGCACAGACCACAGCAGAGGCCAAGTAGTCTCAGTGAGGTGACAGCCCCGGGGAAGTGTGTTGATAGGTGCCTCACTCTTGCCAACTCAGAAACATTTTGGGCGAGGATCACACTGTCTCTTCTGACAGACATAGTTGAAGGAGAAAATGGGAACTCTCAGCCGTTAGCTAAGAAATAATCGATTTGTAAAGATATCCTCTCATTATACTTGTCACAATTGTTTTGCCTTTATCACAAGGGACATAAAAGAGAGTGATCTTGTGCTTTGATGCAAATGGCTTGAAAAAATCCTTTTTGTTCTATTCCTCTTAACTTGTCAGAATTGATTTTAACCCCATGGTTCTGACTTCGTGACATCAGGTGTGCTCGTGCTGGCTTCTTTCATTCTTTTCTTGACCCCATTTTAGGAAAATTGCTTGTCAGTTTGGGATACTCATGTGGAAGTGTTCTCATTTATGTGCTACCTCCTGTCTCCCTCTCCTCTGTGCAGTGAAAATAGCTCTTTTCACCCTGCAACTCTCTCTTCTAACTCATGGGAGGCTGCCCAGTATCTCTGGAACCCCAGGAGCAAGAGCAGAGTACTGAGAGGTCAACTGCCACATGGAACTCTAGCTCTTGACTCTCAGGAAAACTTTAACTCTGCCTTAACTCTTTGGGTTAAAAATGGGTGCCATTTTAAAACTATGTATGTGTGTGGATGGGACAAAGATTTAGCAATTCTCTGAAGGAAATTGTGCACATTTTCCTTGGGTAACTTTTACTGATAGTGTTGACCAGCTGTTTTGAAAAAGGATTCACACATATTTATGGTGTACAACTTGGTGTCTGGATACACTGTGAAAGTCACCATAATCCAGCTAACTCCCATATATGTCACCCCAGTACAAACACAGTTACTGTGTTTGTATGTGTGTCTCTGTGTGTGTAAAGATTACAGATCATCCTCTTGATAAAATTCAAGTATACAATGCAGTAGTGTTGACTATCACACCATGGTGTGCTTGGGAGCTACAGCTTGTACAAGAGGTGGTCCACAATTATGATGACTATTTAAATTATAAAATTTATTACAATAAAATACATTGCCCTGAACCCCCCCAAAATACTACTTTCTGCTTTGAACATGTTTATCCCATCATCCTGGTCACTTTCTGAAGCAGCTCTGGAAGTCTCTTAATGATTGTCTTTGTGTGGTCAAAAATACAGTAAATGCTGTTGCTGAGTGTCTTCTAACAGACAAGCAGGCTGGTAAAAACATGGTGCTATGTCCTCATCCACATTATTCACTGGATCTGACACTACAACTCCTGGCTCTTCTCCAAAATCACAATGACCATGAAAGGTAGACATATCAAATGGATTTAGGACATCAAGGCAGCCAGGATAGCACAACTAAAGACGCTCATGAAAAAAGGCTTCCAGAACTGCTGCAGAATGTGGCCAGAAAAATGGGAAGTATGTTTGAAGGGTGGGAGATATTTTGAGTGTAATTCATGACTTCATGTCTTTTACTGTAATAAATATTTTTTATTCAAACATACCCCATATTTTTTGATCACATCTCATTTACCTCTTGCATAACCAAAACTTATTAGCCTACTTTTAAAAGAATGAAGAGCATATTCTGAGGGCCCAACAAATCCCACTGAGCCCGAGACAGATGTGGGCTGAGGCTGACTATGAACCTAGGCTCCTCTCTCCCTGTCAGTCCACAGGGCTCTTCCAGAAGTCCTGCTGTTCTGGTCCCGAACTCACCCCTTCTTGATCACGTCTGTCTTTTCTCTATGTGTCAAATTGTGTGATACAAGTTTGTGTTTTTCTCAGTCTTTCCCAGGTTTCCTGGGGTTTTAGTGATTTCTACTGATCCTCTAGACTCACATGCAGGCTCCCTTTGGCCCTGTGTGAGGCTGTGTGGAGAAGCCAATGGAAATCTGCTGCTACAGCATGCTGATGAGCAGAGATACACTTTGCCTTGCAGCTCATTCTTTGGCTGTCAAAATGTTCCATTCTCTCTCCTCCTGAGACTGTACTTCTTTGTGAGTGATGACTGCATACTAATCATGCCACCCCTGCTGTCAAGTTCCTGGGTTCTGTACTTCCTGGTTTGCCAAGGTCCTCAATGCCAAGTGTGGCTGGCTTGCCACACTGGAGGGATCCACTGGCATCTTCAGACTTCCATGTTCAGGCACCTAGGGTTTCTAAGACAGGGGGATCTCACTGTCCACATGGCCCGTGTAAAACATCGTCACTCCAATCTGTCCCTGATGGGGGAGGGGCAACCCACACCCCAATCTTTATCTTTTAACCCAAGAACCAAGTGGCCAGGGAATACTGTGCAAGGAGGATGGGTCAGCAGGAAGGTGAGGAATTGGCTCAAACCAAGAAATACTTAGCAACAGCTCTGTGTCCTAACTGCACCCCAAATCAGGAAGCCTACAGAGGTCTTGGGATTCTTCATTGGTTTCCAGCATGCAAATCCTATCTGTCTAAAACTTGCAGTATTATAGAAGAATATTTTAAATCCTGCCTTGTAAGAATTTTGAGGGAAGGTCATTGTGGTTGACAAGGATCAGGGAAAGTATCAGGAACATGGAGCAATTTCAAGTCAAAGGCTGAGAAACTCTCAAATTTGGATCAAAAGAAATTGGAGAATGAACTCTACTAGAACCACAAGAGGAAACAGGAGATGTAAGGAGAGATACAAGTCTGTAGATAGAACCAGGCTTAGGAGCAGACGAGCGGTTTCTTGCTTTCTGTCTGTGTCCGGTGTCACCTCTGGGAATCATGTTCTCAGTGTTGGTCTGCAGCTGAGACAGTCCCCTCCCTAAGGAAGCAAATGTACTTCTGTTGTCACCTGCTGCTTATTATGGCTATGTGGGCCTGCATGGAGAGCTTTCACTGGCAGCAATTAGACCATAGTATGGTCTTCCCGCCCGCCCTTACCCCGCCGGGACTCATGAAAGAGAGGGCAAATCCAACACAGGATTCTTGGTGGTGTTCACAAGACTTGCTAGTGCCTCATACTTCCCATTCTCAGCCCACTGGTAGGGTAAGGCTAGCTGGCTTCTGTAAGGCATCTGCTTTGTTCTGGACATTTTCCAAATTTTATTTTCCTTTAAAACTCAAACAGTAATTCTATTAATACATTTAATATGTATGTAACATATAATAGGTGTTACATAATATGTAATATGTAATAAATATGTTTATAAATATGTGTTGACTAAATTGGTCCTGCTATTTATTTACCTATGAAAGCAAATCATGGAAAACTCACAGGACATTTTCATGTACAGGTACAATGTTTTGGGTCTTTGGTCTCATGGCTTTAGTCCCAGAATGTATTACATCTTCCTTTGCTTTGACAGTAATAGGAATTAAGTGTCCTCTTCATCTTCACCCTATCTGTCCTAAACCTTATTCAGGTATTGAATGAGATTAATATATATTAATATAATATATGGTAGCCACATAATGTGGATTTAATGTGAGTCATTAATAAAAAATGTTGTCTACTTCAGAGATATTTTAATTTTAACTGATTCCTCCAGTGGGGAGTAGGGTGTTTCCTTCTCCAGCTAGCAGAAGGATTCTGAGATTACAGAGTCATGGGGAGGCAAGTGGGATTGGATCAGTCAGGACTCTGCAGGAACCAGACCAATGGGACACTACAGACACAGTGGGAGGAGGTGTCTTATGGGGATTGGATCACGTGATCATGGGGTGCCTAGGTCACTTTCCTCATCACTAGGACAAAACACCTGACACCTGCAATTTAAAGGAGGAGAAGTTTATTTTGCCTCACATTTTTATTCTAGTCAGCTAGTGCCCAGGCAGGAAGACGTGGTGGGAGGGTCCAGACAGAGGAAAGCTGTTCAGGTTAGGTCAGTCAGGAAGCAGAGCTAGAAGGACAGGCAGGAGGAAGGGACGGGGCCTCACCCTTCCGGGTCACACTCCACTCCCAGTCTATTACCTCTTCCTACCAGGCTCCACCTCCCAAGATCACCTTCAGCTACAGAGCCCCCAGGGTTCCATCTTTCAGAAGCCCTGCCTATGAGTGCATGGGGCTTTGGAGGACACCCAAATAGGAGCCATAAACGGAGGCTGAGAAGTTCCCGAGGCATGCAGTGTGCAAGCTGGATGCCCAGGAGGGCCACTGGCACGATTCAGTCGAGTCTGAAGGAAACCTGAAGTTGGTCAAGTGGACTTATTTTTCCTTACAAGCCTCTGACAGAAGACTTAAAATTTTAGGGTTTGTGCCTATGAGCCTTTTGGTCTTACACAGCAGGTGATGGCTGTCCCCATGTGGACAACTCTCCACTAGAAGGGGACAAAAAAATTTAAAAACAAAATGTGTTTGTGTATGTAGTTGGAATACATTTTCCCCTCTCTGAAAATCAGGAATAGGTGCTCTTTCCAGAGTTTGTTTCAGAATTAAGGGGCAACTATTTTAGATCTTGTGTCCATGGTCCTTTCTACTTTATCATTGCTTCTCTGATGTCAGCCTCATTTCCCATAAAGGATTGACTTCACCTTTCCTTCAGCTCCACTGAGCTTCAATCAGACTTCTTCCAGGCTCCAGGCCCTGACAGCCCTTTCCTACAGCAGTTTCCTCAGAGAAGCGGTAAATCCTTTCTCTGTCCCTTTGATATGTAAATACTTTTACAGGCCTTGTGCCAGTTCTGTAGCCCAGGAATGTGGTTCTCCAGGGTCTGGAGCATCTCTTTGGGTGTGGTCCCTAGGGAAGATGGCGACCCTACCTTAGTCTCTGTGGGAAGATTAAAGCCTGACTGGCGGACATCTGGCTCCAAGTGGTAAAACTACTTCCTCCTTGGAAGATACAAGAAAGTGCACTTTTCCTTTGGTAAGGCCAGTGTTATGGTTTGGATCTGGGTGCCCCACTGAAGCCTCATGTGCGCAAAGGTGGGGCTTTCGAGTGGTGATTGGATTATTAAATTGTTTTAGCTAAATGTTATGTTAGAAGGTGGGGCCT
This sequence comes from Heterocephalus glaber, assembly GCF_000247695.1. The sequence continues at coordinate 3,735,670 of NW_004624800.1, read as the reverse complement.
GGTCAGAAGAAGTGCAGTAGTGGAGGTGTGACATAGAAGGGTGTATCTCCTGTCTCTTCCTTCCTTCATTCTCTCTACTTTCCAGTCACCATGAGCTGAGCAGCTTTCTTTTTTTTTGTTTTCTTCTTTCTTTTTTTTGGTACCGGGATCGAACTCGGGTCCTTCCGCTTTCAAGGCAGGCGGCAGAACCCGTGAGCTAGATCCCCGGCCCCGAGCTGAGCTGTTTTCCTCTACCAGACCCTTTCACCATGTCACTCTTGCGTGGAGTGAGCCAACCATGCAAGGACTGAAACTTCTAAAAGGTGAACAAAAATAAACTTCTCCTCCTTTAAGTTGTCAGTGTTGAGTATTTTGTCCCAGTGACAAGGAAAGTGACTATGACAGGCAGTTAGCAAATACAGGGGGTCTGCCATCCTTTCTCTCATCCCAGCTCTTAAAAAACCCTCTGCCTCCTTGTTTCAGCAGAATTGAGTTTGGACTCAGTTCTGGTCTCTCCTAACTATTGTAATAGCCTTGATTAAAGTCTTCTTTCCTATTTATCTTTGACAGTGGGAATGTCAAAAATAAAAATTAGAGGGTAATTAGTGTCTAGAGATAACAGAAAGGATGCCAGGAGGTAGAAATAGAGTCAAGGAAAGAGGAAGTCTGCACAGCGATGAACACAGCACTTGCCAGGCTCACACTGGACTGGAATAGTACAGACTTGACCGGAGGCTTTTCCAGATCCTGGTATTTCATATTTTCCCAGACATCAAGTGGCTGGAAAGAGGTGAGGCTGATATAAACATGTGTACTGAGCGTGGTCATGTTTGGGCTGGCTTGGAAATGTGAACACATTCCGGCTGGAGTAGACATTCATTCTTGAGGCCGTGTGCAGTGAGGTTGTATCAGGCCTCTCTATGTTTCCTCAGAAGCCTACAGGAGACTCCCACCTGTTCAATTAGAAAGCAGTATGGCTTTGACACTCCACTTAACTGACTTGCCTGGGGCCACCAGTCCTTGACTATGTCTTCCAACTTCACTGATCCACCAGCCTCTTGTTTTTCCATACACGTTTTCTAATCTTTAGTCACCATGGTTATTTCCCATTCCAGCAAATCACTCAAGCCTTAAAGCTGGTAGTCACCATGACTTCTAGTCCATCAGCTAAGACATCTCATGGATTCCAGGCAGGCATTCTTCAACTCATCACTTCCTTCCTTTCCACCACTACCATCATCATCTCCTGTCTACCAGCCTTATCATCTCCTGTCGACTATTAAAACAGCCTTCCTTCAGACCACCAGTCTTATTCTTCAACAGTTTGTTTCTTCTGCTCAGCTCTAAGAATTTTCTTTTTCAAATGTAAAACCAGCCATGTTACCCACCAACTTAACACTTTAGGATCTCCTTATTGATCTCAGAGTAATGTCCAAGCTTCTAACCAGGATGGTTGACTCTTTGTAACTTGTTTCCTCTGCCCTCCCTCTAGCTCTATCCCTGGCTCCATCCTAACAGTGCTAATCAGCAATAGATCGATGCTAACTAACATTATTGACTTTGTGTCACCTGCATGTCACATCATGCTGTTCCAGGATCCAGCCTTTGCTCTTGTTATTTTTCTTTTCATCTGTTCCAGCCTTGTACTTCATTAGCTCACAGTCATGGATTGCTTGGCTTTCCCAGGAATTTTATGTTTCTGTGTGGGATGTGACCACTGGGTTGGGTGAAAGCATTCTGCAGGATATGGGTGGATCGTTTCCTCTTCCCCATCCTTAGCACCAGGCTTCCTGAGGGCTCAGGGCAACCTCCAGCAACACCACAGAGGAGGAAGATTCTGCCTAGGGCCATTTCCCTTCCTTCTTGTTTCCTTCTTTCTCCCCGAAGGCTGTACCTGTGATTCTAGCTTCTTTTGTTACATATCTAAGCCAGTTTCCTGGACAGTGACTTATTTTTTCCACCTGCTTTCACTTTCCCCTCAATATAACTGTACTGTCTTTTGGATGTAGCAGGAAAGAAAATTATTGACTACGTTCTTTGTACTAGGCTACCTACAATTGACAGACACTGTGTTAATCATCTCAGAGGTTGTTATATTTTTAAGTGAGAGCATAATTATAGAAAAGTACCCTTGCAAAACAGAAAGTGAGGAGGGGACAGTATAACGCAGGAATGCACTTTTTAAGTGATACATTAGTTGCACATGGATGCATAGAAATTACTCCAGAACTAACACAACATTTATTGCCCTACAGTTTCTATGGGCCAAGAATCAGAGGGATAATGATCTGAGAGGTTGTGACTGAAGACTCCATGACATTGTCATCAGGAGGCTGGCTACAGCCATCAGACTGGACTGGATTGAAGACCACTTCTAAGATACCTCACTCTGGGGCTGATGGCAGAATCCAATTTCTAGCAGCTCCAGTTCTGTGACACCTGTCTACCCACTGGGCTGCTTAACGTTCCTGGTAAGCTTGCATCCAGTTGCCCCCAGAATGAGTGATCCAAGTGAGATCCTCCACACTGCCTTTGATGACCTCCTCTTGGAAACCACTCACTGTCCCTTGTGCCACATTCTACCACCAGAAGGGAGTCACCAAGGGCAGCCCTTGTGCAAGGGGAGGGGTGTCAGGTTCCACCTCTGAATCCCAGGGAAGGCTCCTTAAAGTGGAGATCACTGGGCCCCACCCCTAGGATTTGCATTCATTTGGACTACATTAGGCCCAACAATCTGAATTATAATGAGCAACAGATAATTCTGGTACAGTTGAACAAGACTACCCCTTGAGGGACACGAAGGGTACCGTTGGTGTCCAGCCAATTACCAATGTTGTGTGCCCATGCTGAGCAACCATTGGACTCTCATAGATTCCTTTTAGCTGAAGAATTCCCTTGGATGAAGAGGACGCACGTAGTTCAGGAGGCCACATCCCTTGCCCTGGCAGTGTGACTGAGGAAACACTTGACTTGATCAGAGCCATGAAAGTTTGACTCTACCTTAAGAGATCAGCTCTGGTATCATTTAGATGTCAGAATTCTGTAGTTCAGGCTGAGCTGGTTTCTGGCTGAGACCACAACAGTCACCTAGCAAGTCCCTTCCCCCTTGGACTTTCCTCACCTCCCTTTTACAGATGAGTCATATGGAGAAGAACCCTTGCCTCAACCTCTGCTTCTGAGGAACTCTACAGGTGAAGAAACCCAGCCACCAGCCGGACAGTGAGTAGGCTGCATGGGGATCATATTCATAGCAGGGGGCAGAATCTGAGGGGAAGAATGGGCTTGGTAGGTGAGGACTTTTTGTCATTTCCTCCTCATAGAATGTTCACTTTCCCTTTAAACTTATTTCCATATTAGAGCCATGATGTACAAACATAAACTCCATGTGAAAACATTTTAAACATCTCTGAAGTCTCACAATTATCAAAGAATAGATCTCTGATTATCTGTATGCTAATTGAAAGTGTCAGCAAAAATATTTTTATTTAATGAAATGATATGATTGCATTTTCTGGATTGTACCTTGTGACCTGCCCTTTCTTTGAATAAGGTAGTTTGCAAAACTGATTAAAATCTATGAGATTGGCCAACAGTTCACATTTTAAATTACAGTGATTCTTACTATTTTCCCCCTTATTTCTTTAGGATGCATTAGGCATCACCTCAGTCTAGGTTATGGTTAAATAGATTTCTGTTTTCTTTCCTTAATGGAGTTAACCTAACCTGAATTTTCTCAATCTATCAAAATACTTTCTCACCCCTGATGCTCACCCTCTAATGGGATTTGAATAATGTACTGCTACATAACCTCTGAAATTGATTGAATCGCAAATACTAGGACATGGAATGCAAGGATGCTTTTCTATCCCTTCTGAAAGGATTGGTAATATTCTGTAGGGTAGATGCCATTTCTATTAAAAGAAATGGAAGAAGAAAAATAGTTCATTTCATGAGTTTTAGAAATGAGTCTCTTTAAAATATAGAAATTTAAAACTAAAACTAAGAGACTAATAGTAAACTAGATCTAAAGTTATCTACTTTTATCCTCATTGATTCTGGACTAAAAAAAGCAGTCTACAATAATATGTACAAATGAGGCAGTATACGTTTATGGATTCTAAAAGCAATGCATTCTTACTATGGGGTGTTCTTTAAATACAGAAAACATATAAGAGAAAATACCAAGTAGATGAAACCCACATTCTCCCTCCTGGAAATAGCCACTCTTAATATGTGCTTTATTTTCTAACAATCACCTATATCTTTTTTTTTTTTTTTTGGTACTGGGATTGAACTCAGGACCTTGCATTTACAAGGCAGGCACAGTGGCACTGAGCCAAATCCCTGGCCCCAGTCACCTATTTCTTATGTAGCATTTTTAAATACAATGGCAATTTAAAAGCATGTAAGGCTTCACATTAATTTTTTCATATATTCTTATATAGACAATAACTTATTTCATTTTAAAGTGTTATTTTCTTTCACTCAATATTTTCACCTTTAGGATTCTTTCCTAATTCAGAAATCATGTATCAGGTGACATCCCAGAAAATGGCAGAGCAGGGCCCTTAAGGAATTGATCTCTTCTCCAAAAAACCAGTAAGGACTGAGAAAAACCAACTTTTCAGAACTCTGGAATCTAATCTAAAATTGACAGTGCCAAGGAGACTTCTTAATGCACAGAAGGAGCTGGATTTTTGCAAGAAAGAATTACAGAATTTTGCTTATTCATTCACTGCTTTTCCTCTGCCATCTCCCATGTTATGGCTTGTGTCTAGCTGTCCCCCCAAACCCCATGCCGTCACAGGTGGGGCTTTTTCAGAGGTAGCTAAATCTAGAGTATGTGATTGATTCATGGTATTATAAACTGAAACCTCTACAAACGTAAGGTAAACAAACCCTTCTTCCCTTAACTTGTGGGTGTTGGATATTTTGTCTCACCAACAAGAAAATAACGGACATACCCAGCAACAGCCATAAGGGCAACAGCCTGCATTCCTGGTGTGACTTGCCTATTCCCTGGGGGCTTGTGCAGATCATGCTTTTAAGATCCTGTGGTGTGTGTTTGGAAAAGTCTGGCTGTGCTCTAAGGAACTGATGCAGAGGGTGAGCTTTTTAATTTTGCCCTCCCCTCTTGGGCTGCTTTGCTGGCAGTGCTGCACCTGTCAAAAGATTTCAAGGCGACATGTACTTACCATTCCCACCTGGGCCAAAGGCTGGCAGGTGGGCCTGGACTCTCAGGGAGGAGGAGGCCAAAGGGGAAGTCTCTTGGGGAAATAAGGACTCACTTGCAACTTCAAGTATTTATGGAAATATCTGTCAAGTATTGACTCTCCACTGACATAATGGAACAGAGACTTCAGTGACCACATATGACAAGGAATTCAGTGTGTGCAAAAATAGCTTGGAAAGACCACTACATAGACAGCAGCAGCTCTTGACAATCAACTACAGCAAAACTCTGACTTTCAGTGTTAATATATAAAAATAGTCAAATGCTCAGATTTCAACAAAAGTCACAAGGGGAGTATGGACTCTTCAGCATTGCACCTGAAAGTCTAGCCCGAGCAACTGGGAAAGAAAAAAATGCATCTGAAATAACAGATTGTCTCTATTTACAGATAACATCTTTCCTATATAGAGAAAATCCCAAATAATCCAGAAAAAAATCTACTAACTACTGGAGCCAATAAACAAATTCAGCAAAGTTATAGGATACAGGTTCAACCCACAAAAATCAGTTGTGTTTGCATACGCTAGCAATGAACAGTGTGGGAAAAAATTAAGAGACATTTCAATTTATAACAGTACCCAAAAGCATAAAGTACTTGAGAATAAATTCAATCAATGAGATGAAAGACTCATACACTGAAATTTGCAAAATAATTACTGAAAGAAATTAAAGACTTAAATAAATAGAATGCTGTCCTGTTTTCATGGATCTCAATACTTCATATTTTGAAGATGGAAATCTACCCAGTGATATACAGATTCACTGTAATCACAATCAAAATATTGATGACTTTTTTTACAGAAATAGAATAGCTGATCTTCCAATTTGTATGGAATTACAGGAGACTCAAATAGCCAAAAAAATATTGAACAAAGTTGGAAGACTCACACTTCCGGATTTCAAAACCTACTGTAAGGCTATAGTATTAGAACAGTATGGTACTGTCATAGGACATGCAACTAAATCAATGGAATACAATTGAGACACCAGAAATAAAGTCACATATCTATGCCCATTATGGCCAAACGATGGTCCACAGGGGGCCACAATCATTTAATGGGAGGAAGAATTGTCTTTTAACAGATGCTGCTGGGATAACTGGACATCACATGCAATGAAAGCATAATGAACAGAAAGAACACAGATAATTTGGGTTTGTGTGAATTAAAAGTTTGCATGCATCAAAAGACATGATCCAAACATGAAAAGACCTATAGAATAGTATAAAATGGTTTTGAGTCATATATCTGATAAAGGCCTTGTAATCAGAATACATAAGGAACACTTTACAACCCAATAGCAAAAAGACAAATAATCCAATTCTAAAAATGGGCAAAGAATCCTAGAAGACATTTCTCCAAAGAAGATACACAAATGGCCAGGAAGCACTCAAAAAGATGCTTGGTGTTATTAGTCATGGGGGAAATGTAAATCAGAACCTTAAGTTACCACTTCACACTCACCTGGGGTGGCTTTGACTGGGGGAAGCTGGAGCTCTTTGCTGTTGCTGGTAGGAATATAAAGTGATTCATCAGCTGTCGAAAATAGGCCAGGTTTTTTTCAATAGTTAAACACAGAATTATCTTATGACCCAGCAATTGGACACTGGGATATATCCCCCAAATTGAAAGCATTTTCTCAACAAACACATATACATGCTTTTTCATGGCAGCAAGGAGTCCACAGGTGGAAACAGCTGGAATGTAGAAGAGTGGATGAAGGGATGAATGAACTGTGGAATATATACATAACAGTTTACAATTAATCCATAAAGAGGAGTCAAAGTACTAATATATGCTACAATACAGTGGGCCTCAAAACATTATTCTAAGAAGAAAAGAAGCTAGACATAGGAGGTTAGTCATTGTGTGATTCCCCTTATGCGAACTACCCAGGTAAACAGTTAAATCCATAAAGGAAAGTAGCTTATCCATTTCCAAGGACCAGGGGAGAAAAAATGGGGAGCCACTGCATACTGGAAAAAGATTGGCCTTTGAGGGTTTGAAGGTGTTTTAGAATATATAGAGGCAGTTGTACAGCACTATGAATATGTTACACGTTGCTACATTTTTAAAAGTAGTCAATTTTATATTATGTATACCTCACTTCAGTTTTTAAAAAGGAAAGCAAAAATGATCATCTAATTATTTAATTATTTATTCTTAGCTTGTTTGTTTTTGCTGCTCAGTGATATTCACTGCTATGCATTCCATAGCATATATACACTTTGTGGATGGCTTTGTAGTGATGGAGGAGAGATCAATAGTTACTAACGATCAGAAGTGTGAGAAAAACATGGCTATCATGGGGCAGCATGGGGAATTTTTTTGTGGTGATGTTTTGTGCAGTTCTGTTTACCTGAGTTAGTGAACATATATGTTGTAAACACACACACAGATGACAGCCCATGAAAGCTGGCTATTTACTTAATGATACACTAGAGTCAACTTCCTAGCTTTGACAGTTGTGGCTATACGGTCACTCAGTGTCCCCATATCCAAGTGCTCCATCTCTGCTCAAGCATGGCAGCTTTCTGTGTCCATCCTATGAGTGTGTACATCTGCTGTGGATGTTGAGACGTTGCTCTGTAACCCTAGAGACTGACGCTCTGATTCTCCCACAGGGGTTTGCATACACTCTACACAAAGTCTTTTCCCAGCAGAGATGCCCTTAGTGAGGGAGAGTGTCCTGGACTGGGCCTGAGTGGCAGAGTCTCATTCCACACCCCGGACCTGCCTCAGTACCATCTGACACATGGGTCAGAGCATCCTTTTCAAGGATGGAATATGCTACCTTCCAAACCCACAGCACAGCACTATGATTTTAGTGGTGAGGACTGTGACACTTACCAACTCACCCTTAGTTCAGAGAGGATGGTGTTACATACTAAAGGTCTCTGAACATGTCAGTGACACAGGCAGGCTTTTAATCCTTACTTCTCTCTGGACTTCTGACTGCATGGTCCTACCCAGGTCATCATGGTGAACCAAGACAGTGACACTTGCAATGCTCTGTGGAGTATCCAGACAGTCCAGGTCTCTGAGCAGGAAAGGTAGCAGAGACCAGGACACAGGCTACAAGTGTACACCATAATCTGTTCAAGTGACAGTACTGTTCCTGATTTTCCTCTTCCAAGAAGATGGGGTAGAATATGGTCCCCACACCAGTGGTCACACACTTTGCACCCGAGGGACCATGGGAACAACTGCAAGTTGTGCCCATGGCCCCACTGTGACCCAAGCTAGATTCAGGACTCCAGGGATTGTCTCTGGAGCTACACACACCACTGGCTGTTGGGAAGGAGGGTTGTGATGTTACTTTCTGAACTTGAGATCCTCCGCCCAGAAGTTCTCAGAATGAGCAAGTGTTCTCTTTTCCCCCATGGTGTGTCACCTATGAAACCTGCAGCAGCTCCCTGGGAGAGGACTGGGCCAGTCACCACTGCATACAGTTGATATGGTGTTGAGAGTCCTTGCACCTGGATACCAGTCTCTCCTGCAGGCCATGGGCTCTGAGAAGTGGCCAGGCCTAGAAACCAAAATGTGATCATGGTGTTTATTGGAATTGGCATTCCTCAGCCTTCTGGACATTATCCTTGATCCAAGAGCCATCGATCCTATTAACACATCCATAGCTCTTCTGGTATCAGAAACCCTGACTGCCACTCTGGCCTTGCTACTCAATAATCATTGTCCCCATTTTGCTCCTGATGGCTAAGCACTGCCGCCTCATTTCTGATACTTAGTGAACCTTGCATTCCCATCGCCGACAGGGAATCCGTGTCTGTGAAAGTGCCCTCTCCCCTCAGCTTGTGCTGGGGAGGGTGGGAATGTCTGAGTCCTTGATTGGGAGGGTCTACTCAGCACTCCGTGCCATCTCACTTGGCATCTCCCTTGGCATGTGTGCTTTCCAAAATGCCAGCTTTGCTGAGCCTTTGATCTCCTCTTCCACCAACTACCCAGGCAGTTCTGGCATCTACACTTAGTGTGGGCGAGGCTGCCTTCTTTAGGCTTCTGAGAACTGTCGCATTAGCATGTCAGCACCACCCTTCAAGCTGCTGCCAGGATGCTAATCTTTTGTCACAGCCAAGTGCTCCCAAATGCATAAACTCACTGGCTGGCTCCGTGTTTTGGAGGCCCTAACCCATGCCCTAGGCATCCTGGTCTGTAATGCCCTCCTGGCCTTTTCCCAGAGCCTCTTGATGAATCTCCATAGCTCCTGACGGGCATGGTTCCCATTTTCTCTAGGCAGATTCACAACTGATCTAGCCAGGCCTTGTTTTGCCTATTCTTTGTTATGGGTCTGGTGGCTAGGAGGGAAAGCACAAGTAATCCTGGGGTAGCATCAGTGGGTACAGGGAGAACAAGTGTCCCAAGACAGCATCTTTGATGTCATTTTAAAGAAAAAAAGGAAGTTAGACTTAACTGGAAAGATGCAGCTCCTTCATAGATTCTGAGGGCTCGGATTCAAGATTTTTCATTGCATATTTTCAGATTTTCTTATCCCAAGTCGCATGGTCCCACTTTTCTCCATCATGGCTTTGACCTTGGTCTAGCATTCCTGCTGGGGCTGAGAATTCAGCATTCACTGGAGCTCTGCTTGTCTTACAACCAAATTCTGAGCCTGATGCAAGGACTTTTCCCCTGCCCTGTGGCTGCAGAAGACGAAAATCTTTTTATATGCCAACAAAGACATCTTTTGGTTTCATACTGTACCTTTAACTGTCCATTAATACCCTTCACTTTTCACTGATTTTTTTTTCCTGCTTCAGTCATCGAATTCCATGGTCCCTATGACTGTTGTTTCCCCCAGCTTCTCCCAAAGCAGAGAAACATCACATCACCGTGGCAGGTACCTTCTTTCCTCTGGCCTCTCATGCTGTCCCACCATGAAAAGGCTGATAGGTTTTATCCCCACAGCACAGCAATCCTTCTGCCTCAGTCTCCTGAGTTCTGTGATTGTAGGCATGCACCACCCAGCTACTGTAATAAATTTTTAAAATGTAAACATTCCCTGTATTTTTTGCTCATACCTTGAATTTGGGAGTAGGCTTGTTATAAGTAAAAGACATTATTGTAAACTACAGAACAATCACTAGAAAAGCAATATAGGTAATAATTCTGTAGTGGCAATAAAATAGACTTACAAAATGTGTTTTACCCAAGTTTAGACAAGACAGAAAGGAATATGTGTTCAGAGAACAAAGAGAAAGATGGTAGATTTAAGTTCAACATTACCTCCATCACATATAGATGATTTTAATACTGCATTTAAAAGGCAGAAAACAGAGAAGTTAGATTCATTAAATAAGTGCCAATTATGTAATTATGTATAATCTATAAGACTTACTTTAAGTAAAAAGATACAGGTAAGTTAAGACTAAAAAAAGATGGGAAAATACTGTGAAAACAGAGTTCATAATAAAGCTGGAGTGGTCATAATTATATCACACTGCATTGGCTTCATTCAGCACAAGTGGAACTGGCCTGCATAGAGAGGGACACTTCACCATGACACAGGGCAAAACCATTATGAGGCCATGAGACTTCTAAAGGTGTATGTGTGCAGTAGAGCACACACCACAGAACAGGAGGGAATGGAAAACAGGCAGATGAATTGACAGTTGTAGGTGGAAAGTCCAGGACTTGTTTCTTAGAGACTGATTGAACAAGTGGACAGAAAATGGTCAAGTCTTACAAATGAACAACAAAACCATTGAGCCCGGTCAACTTGGCACTTGGGACGCACTCTATCTAACAATAGCAAAATACATGAAATTCCAAATATGCATGAGATATGCACCCAGGTGGACCATGTTCCCAGGTATGAAATGGTTCTCCATAGTCTCTAAAGAAATTAAGTCACACAAACTATATTATTTGAATCAAATGGCATTAACATAGAACAAGAAGAATACAGTTGGCAAATACTTCTGACACTTAAAAATGAAACCAAGATACTTTAAATATTTCATGGGGAAGAAAATAAGGTAATCATTAGAAAACTTAGGCAATAGTTTGAATTAAATTAAAAGTATAGCATATTAAATTATGATAGTCCAGATAAAATAGTGTACAGAAAATAATTTACAACTCAAGATAGAAAAATTCCAGAAGAATACTGCAACAAAAGAAGTCAAGAGAAAAAGGGAGAGAGGGGAAAGCAAAGAAAGGAGGGTGTGGGGGAGAGTAGAATTTAAAAAATACTAAACAACCTCAGGTAGTAAAAGTGTGAGAACACTGACAATAGTTAGGCCCCCACCCCAGTTTTTCTCCAGAAAACATGGAGAACAACATGAAGGCAAAAGTACACTAAAACCATACTTTCAGCATAATTTAAAGACAGATAATGACCACACTTCAAAATAGCTCACCAAGTAAAAGAAAGCAGGAGGTATGCTGTGTCCTAGCCCTGAGCCCCTGTTCCTGCCCACCCATGTCCCGCTCCAAGCCTTGTGAGAAGAAGAAGAGACTATGGAAGAAGACAAAGGAAGAGAAAAGAGGGGCGTTATACCTGGACTTAAACCTGGTGCAAATCCATCACCAGAAAATATAACCTGCCCTGAATCTGCTAATACTACCAAGTGTCCAAATTACTTAGAAAAGACATACAAGGAAACAGTCAAGAGAATGAAAGGACAATCCAAGGAGTGGGAGATGATATTTGCAAACCATACATGTGATAAGGGTATACTATCCAAAATATATGAGATTTAACAACTCAACATCAAGAGCGCAAATAATCTGGTTAAAAATTGCAAAGGACTTGAATAGAAATTTTTCAAAAGAAGAGACACAAATGGGCAACATGTATATGAAGAAGTGCTCAAGATACTGACATCAAAGAAATGCAAGCTAAAAATTCAGTGAGATACCACCTCAAATTGGTTATCCTCAAAAAGGCAAAAGATAGCAAATACCGGCAAGGATGCAGAAGCAGGGAAACCCTTGTGTACTGTTGGATAAAAATGCAAAGTGGTACTGCTATTATGAAGAAAAGTAAGGAGTTTGCTCAAAAAATGAAAAATAGAGCTGCCATATGATCCAGCAACCCAAGCTCTGGCATGCATCCAGGGGAAATGACATCAGTGTGTCACAGAGACACCTGCACTCCCGTGTTCACTGCAGTTCTATTCACAACTGTCCTAAAATCCACTTAGGTCAGTGATAAATAGATAAGGAAAATGTGCTGTATATGTGGACAATGGAAGGTTACTCAATCTGAAGAAAGATAGGAATCCTGTTATTTATGACACATAGATGAACTTGTTATTTAGACATTGTGCTAAATGGAATAAGCGAGCCATAGAGAGACAAACATTGCATGATCTCACTCAAATGTTGAATCTAAAAAACTTGATCTCATAGAAACCGAGAAGCAATGGTAGTTACCAGGGCCTAAGGTTGGGGAATTTATTGGGTAAATGTTGGGCAAAGAATATGAAGTTTCAGTTCAATAGGAGGAATAAGTTCAAAAGAGCTATTACACATCAGAATGGCCTACATTTAATAATAATGTAATGTGCATTTCAAAATTGATGAGAGATTCTGAATGTCTTCATAAGAAAAGTGGAAAGATGGAGGTGATGGATATGTTGATTAGCTTCATTTAATATTTCCATCATGTATACATGTGGCAAAACATGGCATCCCATTATTTGCCAATTAAAAATTAAATCTAAAAATTTCATTTGGTTTTGCAAATGGTGCAGGGAAGAACAGTAGAAGGGAGGGGAGGGGCAGGGCACAAAAAGATATGTTATGAACATATCTTGTTATATTATGAATGTGTACAAATTGCCCATGATGAATGTGAGCATTATGTACAGCAAATATGTTCTAAAAACAAAAAACAAAAAACAAAAAAACCAGAGAAAACAAGAAAGCCCAGAAAGTTCATTGAAATTTGGTAAGATATGAAAGAAAAAGTGAAAATTACCAGATTTTAATAATAAATTACAACACTTAAACTAAAAAAATTAGTGAGAATCATTGAAGAAAGGCAAGAAAATAATCATATAAGTAATTTGAAAATGAGGCTTGAAAATGCATCAGAGTAGTGGAAATGGAAATTAGGCAGAATAGGAATAACATTGAAATCTCAAGGGGCCCCTAAAAAGAAAACAAAGTATTATCATAGGGTTAATTTTTAAAATTATAACTCAAGAAAATTTCTAGAGAAAGGCAAAAAGTTTACTTCAAATTCTTGTACTCCAGAAATCCTAATCAGGTATCTGGGAACAGGAACTCAGAATGATCAACTTTGATATGCTTCACAGCAAAACTTTTAGATTTCAAAGATGAAGAAAAAATTCTCAGTGCCTTAAGCAAAAGATCAAATAATTTACAAAGATAAAAGAGCTTGAGTACCATCCAGTTTCTCAAACAGGACCATACAAAGGAAGATAAAAACATGAAGCAGCTTAGAAAAAAAGAGTCTGAAGACTATCAAAAAACAGTTTTCAACATACAAAATTAAAGGAATTCTGTAACCATAGCCTTTCTTGATGAATTTATTAGAGCATGAGCTTAATGTAGCCCAGTAGTCAATTCTGGAACAATTTGAAGAATAAAGTAAATGATGCTAAGGAATAATAAGTCATAGGATAAAATTGATGACTCCAACTTAATATAAATCATAATTTAAATAAGTGAGGCGAAAAGGGCAGCTTTTCCTTATTCTAGAATTTTAATTAATGTGTATAAAAAGAATGATGAAGAAGAAACATTAGGCAAACACTGCAGCAAAGATGGTGGTGGGCAGGAATGACGTGTAGTTGTGACATGGACAAAAAGCACAGGGACAAACAGATATTTGCATGTTAACATAGTGTACAGAGTATATAACTCTGCTTTGAGGTTCTAGGAGAGGCACATTCGTCCATAGTGGCAGAAAGAGAATCAGTTTTTGACTCTTTCCAGGGGTTAAGGACACTGACTGCAAAGGGGTGTGAGACTTTGGGGGTAATGGAATCATTCCCTGTCTTGGAAGCAGGGAGTGAAGGATGTGTACATTTGTCAAAAGTCACTGAGCTACACACTTAAAAGAGGACACCTTTTCCTGATGTGTAAGTGCACCCTGAGGGAGGGAGATGTTATTAAAGCAGCCTCACTTTGGACCAGGCTCATGCACAGCCCTGCCTCCCAGTTGTCTCATTTGGCTGCAGTGGAAAAATAAAACCTTGAAAGCTTCTGCACATCCTGTTGATTTTCCTATCTTAGGTTAACCTCAAAACTCAGACTAGCAATGAACCTGCTAAGAAACTGTTACGACGTGGTGCGTGCCAAGAATCCTTGTGGAGGCTGGAGAGCACCCACTGTAGAAATCCACTTGACAAAGCTGCGACTCCCAGATGAGATCAGGGCCACCACTCCTGCTGTGAGAGAAGAGGATGGCTCAGTCCCCAGGGTTACAGCTGCAGGAAATGTCAGGCAAGAACAAGAGATGCATCCTTGGCCTAGCAGAAATGGGCTGAGCTCAGGACTTGGCGGTAAGGCTAGATTGGCTATAATGACCGCACTAGGCATCTTTGCTGAGATGAGCCCCTCCACTAAGACCTGAAGATGCCAGGGAGCAGCAGGCAGATGGAGAGGCCAGGCCTGGGGTCGTGGGCCCTGCCTGTAGGGGACCAGCAGAGTGGACATCTCCTTTCCCCGCTGGCCAGCTGACGTTTATCCCTACTCTTCACTGCTTTAGAAAGGAACATCAAGGTCACCCTGCCCACTGCTGGACATTCTGTCCCTCCCATCACTTGCCTGTCCCCAACAGCCTATTGTTATGACTTTACCCGTGTCTGGCCTCAACACCCTTAAATCTTTACATAACACGGTTCTTAGATTATTGCCAAGGTACTTTTGAATCTGAACTTTCATTTTCAGAAAATGGTTCAGAAAATGGCTGCAAATTGATTTCTTCTCAAAGTAAGAAAAATATGCAGATAAGCTTTCTTCAAAGTGATACAATCTTATAGTGATTTATAAAATACAAGCAAGTAAAAAATAGGGACTAAAAGTCACCTTTAACATCCCCTCTTCCTAAGGCAATCACTATTAACATTTTTATGAATTTCTTTCTAGTGGAGGCTTTTATTTGCACTCTGTTATTTTGATAAGAATTTGGGCTGTCTATGTTGACTACTTCCTGATGGTAAAGACCTTGACAATTTTGATTTCTAGTGCATCAGCTGTGCTTGACCAAGTATCTGAGCCTAGGAAGCACTTAACTAATATTCTCTGAGCAGATAGGTGAATGAATTATCCCTGTGAGGAAGAAACTTTTCCTTGCAGACATGCTTGACTTCTCCAGAACATATTCTGTCTGGACAGACTCTGGCTACCAGGGTCACAGCCCAGAGAGTGGCATATTTGGAAAGAGAAGGGTTCAGTAAGTGATGGGTGGCACAGCGGACCAGGGATAAATGATAAATAATGCCAGAGAGGTATTTTATTGTTCAAACTGCTCCCAAATATATGATCTGAAAATAAGAGCTAAAATTTAGGAAGAATTCATGATATGCCTTTTCCTGCCCCAAATTATATATATGAACTCCTTCCAATGTATATTAATTTATTATAATCACTTCATAAAATGGTGGGTATTATTATGTCCAATTTATAAATGGGAGAGCCAAGGATCATAGAGGTTATACAACTTTCTTAAGGTCACACAGCAGAGCCGTATTTCAATCCAAGCTGATTGGTTGCAGGACCTGAGCTCTTATCCACTACACCACAATACATGGTCACCATGCCAGACCATGCTCATGGATGCAGATAAGACCATGAGATTAATGAGCTCTTGGGGTCCCATCCATGGGAAGGCCAGATGTATGTGGGAGATGGCTGGGGACCTTGTTACCTGGAGGACACCTGAGACACATGCTCTCCTGAACAAGTGTGGATGGCAAGTAATGCTTCTCAAATGTTCTTCCATGATTCTGGGTCATCCAGCTTCATAAAGAACACCAACTTCTACTGAAGTGTTTCCTGGATCCCAGACGCTAGATGTTGCCTCATAATTTGTGTGGTTGAGGGAGATGGTCTCACCCAAATGGCTCATGTTTCTTTTTCATTCAACTCTTGACAACTCTGCTCTAACCTTAAGATTGTTAAGTATGAGCAGAGAACAACTGAATGTAGATGTCATGTCCTTTGGCCACACCCTCTAAGCCAGGAGAAAATAGTGTTCAGGGAGATACTTGAGCTGACCTCAGGGCTCACTAGCTACACCAGCTGTGGCACAGTGCTCTGAAGAACTTAGGATAGCCTGTGCTCTGAACACCCATGACATAGCAGCCACAGCAGCTAGGTTTTGTCCCTAGGCCATCAGCAACCCAATAGCAGGTTAGTGTTTGTCTTAGTCACTCTCTCCTTACTGGGACACAAGGCCCAACACCCACAGTGTAAAGAAGGAGGGGTTTATTTGATTCATAGTTTCCAATGAGGTCAGGTGATGTTCAGCTGGATCCAAGGCAGAAACAACATGGCGGAAGGGCCTTGTGGAGGAGACCTGCTCATCTCAGGTAGCCAGAAAGCAGAGAGAGGGGGAAGAGCCAGGATGAGAGTACCCCTTCCAGGTCATGCCTCATTGACCCACCTCTAACCAGGCCTCACCTCACAGCACAGTCAGCTATGAACTCATCAATGGATGAATCCACTGAGGAGTATGGTGCCCCCACTATCCAATCACATTCCAAACAGTTGAGACTTTTGGGGGACATTTTAGATCTATGCCATAACAGCATTTACTTGAATATCCTACAGAGTATGCAGAAGGCTGGGGAATGCTTCCAGCAGGTTAAGGAGAAGAGATTACTAATAATGACCACATGCCCTCTACCACCTACTGACTACTGGAACATTCACTTGGTGCTATAGGTGGTGTCCGTCTGCTATCTCCAAGAAACACAGCACTTTGTTCAGAGGCACTCAGCTATTAAGCTGCATAAGCTGCCCTTACTCATGGTTGTGTTACCAGAATGATGTTCAGCAGCACAGGCCTGGAGAGAGACCACCACCCACCTTCATCTCTCCCCACACATTCACTCTGCTCACCTCTACCTTGTCAGGAGCTGAGTGCTTGATATGGGTCGGCCAAGCATGTGATGCTCTGCATGGTGACCAACAACTTGAGTGACTAATCTCTTCTTAGACCATTTCTTACTGTATTTCTAGACTTGCCCTTTTTATCCTGTGGCCCCAAACGTCTGCTCAGTTATCTAAGAAATGTTGTCATTCAAAGAGAAAATGTTGGCATTGTAGTGTCACCCATATTTATTGATGAGGGTCTGAGCATGTGTGTCAGACACCAGATCCCTAAATCCCAGTAGAATGCAGCAGGTGCTCCACCAACATGAGTCATAGCTCAGAGCAACATGTTTCCTGGGTCTAGGCCACCACACTGCCGGTTTGAGATTGCTCTTACAGAACAGCGTGGTGAACAATATATCACAAGCAAAGAAAAATGACACAGGATGGAAGCTCTACTACAGGTCAAGAGCTGCTCTGATTGGACCATGGCTTTGGCTATGGCCTTGGACAGCTTCCACTGATCCTTCAGGCCCTTCTTTCATGTGTTCTTTCTTGTACATGCATGGATTTTATAGATGACCCTGTGGTTACTTTGCTACTTACTAGACCAGATGGCATCCTCAACATGGGGACATATGGGGCCTTCTATTTTACATGGAGCTTACATGCAGATGTTATTTTTATGCAGAGTCTAATATAATGCTTTCTCCAGTGTGTCATTTAACAGCAATAGACCATTTCCATCATTGTCATGCATCACCAATTTGGCTCCTAATCCTGCTTCCTAATACCATATGTGCAGATGCCTGAGAAAATCAGGTTATCAAGGAGGCATTGGTATGTGAAAATGATCATTAATTAATCATGTTTATGCTCTGCTGATACATTGAGACAAAAAGTTTTTCACTGAAGAATAAATATTGCGAGGGACACTGTGCTATTCAATAATGTAAGATTTGGTGAAAGCCCAAGACAGAGTCATGGTTGATTAGTATGCAGAGGTGCTAGTTTCAACCAGAGACCACATTTAAACTTCAGTGAACAATAAGTGATTTATTCTGGGAAATTCTCACAGTGCAGTAAATTGGCTCCATATTTTGTAGATAGATGTTTCTTCTCTTAGAAGTTTGTAAGAACATTCTGTATGTTCAATATTCTAGAATAGGATGGCTTTTGATTACTTTATACCCTTTATACTTAGTAGTTTGGCAATTCTTATGTTAAGATACCATTTTGTTTTCAGTCGCCCTAGTGTTGGACTGATAGATTGCCTTGGCAATGTGCAAGCAGAGAGAAATTAACTATCAAGAGGAAAATGAAAGATTAACTTCATCACTTACCAGAGACAATATATCACCAGCATTTTCTTGATATAATATATTTGTCTGCGTCTTTTTTCTAAGAAATTTTTTAAAAATGAGCTTATTGTAACATATTATCTGTCTAGCATCATGAAGATATGAATTACATTATTAAAAATAATATTATTTTTCCTAGTTACAAGACCGATCTATAATCATTTTTTAAATATGGAAAATATAAAAAAGAATAAATGTGAAAATGACAATTATTTGTAACACTGTAATTTTAGTAAGTGAAATGACAGCTTTAACTCTCTTAAGATAAATTATTTTAGTTGTTTCTTCCATGCAGGCTACATATATGCATACACATATATGTGATTTACTTAAAGACTTGCATTCTGTCTTATAATGTACATTGTGGTATAAGATATGTGAATTTTATGTCATTCAATATTTTTTCTACCTTAAACATTTTAAAAGTACATAGAACGGGCCGGGGATTTAGCTCAGTGGTTTTGCCACCTGCTACGCAAGCGCAAGGACCTGAGTTCGATCCCCGGTACCAAAAACAAAACAAAAACATAGAACTACCTTTGGAGTTAATCGGTAACACTATTTAGGAACCCAAGCGGTCGGCACGGGCGCCTGTGGCGGTTGGACGTGGGGGTGTGGGTCTCCGCCCACGGAGGCGCCGGCTGTGTGAAGAGCGAGGCGGCAGAGGCGAGCCATAAACAAGTTTTGAAATCAACTGCAGAGCAAAACAGAAGCAATGCAGAAACCAGGGTGTCCCGCAAGTGTAGAGTTGAGAAGCAGAGTCAGTAGGTAACTGTGATCAAAGGACATCCGCAGCTGCACAAATAAAACAGAGGACTGCAGTTCAGCCAAGCAAATCCACATCGTCAACCAGTTCTCCAGAGTCTGTAATAAAACTTCATCCTTGACCAAGTGATAAATTGAACCCTAAAACAATTAACCCTTTTGGTGAACAGTCGCGAGCCCCTTCTGCATTTGCTGCTATTTATTCCAAAGGAGGTGTTCCTTGCAGATTGGTACATGGTTCAGTAAAATACAGTTTATAGTAGGAATGTTCTTCTGAAAATCTTCCATTTGATCCTCTTCTTATTACTTTAGCTGAGGTCTAAGAGAGAATAAACATCCATATACCTTCGGGTCCAAGGAGGGTTTCAGAGAATTACCTTTGGTCAAAGGTGCTCCTGAGAAGGCTATACCTTTGCTACCTCAACTGATTCCTATACTGAAGGCAGCTTTGGTCCACTCAGATGATGGAGTGTTGGAAAAGAGGGTTGAGTGCTTTGGTGTAGCTGAGCATTGTCGTTGGTCCTTCTCTAAATGATGATCTGAAACACGTGCTTACAAGCCTCTCCAAGAGACTAATGGACAAGAAATTCAAAGAACCAATCACCAGTGCATTGCAGAAGCTAGAGCAGCATAGTGTAAGTGGAAGCCTTATAATCATCAAATCCAAAATTCCAACATATTGCTCTATATGCTCTTGAATAAAGGAGCCAAAAAATATCATCTTCCTGCTGATAGGTGTCACCCACTGACCATGGATACTCATAAAACCTTTGTTCAGTTCAATTTGTTTATTTTTATAAATCATAGCCACCATTCATTACTTGTCTTTACAAGTTAAGATGAATATATGTAGTCCTGCTGAATTAGAGTAACATTTATTCATCAACCAAAAAGGAATGGGTAATAATGAGAAGCTATTAAAAGAACTTTGATGATTATTTGTATTGAGAACTATTATTGAGTTTACAAGATCAGATGTATTTGTATTTTTTATAGTGCCTTTTTATTTATAATATTTCTTTTGTAATCATTTTTTAGCTGTGCACTTTTGTAGATTTCTAGGGGGTGTCATTCCTTGGGGTTTTATATTTCTCAAGGCTGTGAAGTTTAAAATAGTGGAAAAACACTTGTGAATTCACTAAAATTATTTGTAAATATGTATTTTATAATATACAGTGCTTGGAAAAAATGTATTTCCAGATTATTCTAGTTTTAAGAATTTTTTAAATACATAAGTTATATTACAAGTATGTTGTTTATTACAACTTACTAAAACTACCTAAAGTTTAGGTATTAATTATATTTAAGTAAATGTTATTTTTGCATTTTCTAGCCTGAAAATACTTGTGAACATATATAGCTACTCAGATATTAAAATTCTAAAACTCTTACATGTAAAAAAAATAACACTAACTATTTAGACCATTTTTAATTTTAGATTGCTTTAAATTGTACAATTATAAGCAATTACTAAGACACAATGGTACATTTCTTTACACAAACTCAATTATTTCTTTAGATGAAATTCTTACAAGTGGAATTACTGTGCTAAAGAAAAAGTATATTTTTGTCTTTTAATACATTCTGCAAAATTGTTTTCCAGAAAGATTTTACTGATTTATGCTCAAACTAGCAGTCCCATTTCCTCAAGCCCTCTCCAAAGCTAGCTATATAATTTACCATGCTTTTCCTGACAAATTGAAAAATATTTTTTGTCAGAATGCCAGTATAGTTCCTATTTTCTTTATTGCCATGATGTTAATTTTACTTCTAATGCATACTTTCTTTGCTTTTGGATGTTTTAGAGTACTTCTAAAAGATAATATATATGTATTAGTTACATATTTCTGTATAATAGATGGCCAAAGGTTTAGTGGTTTTAAGCAACACACATGTATTGTCTCAGTTTCTGTGGGTCTAAAATCTGGTAAGGCTCAGCTGGTTCTTCTCATCGGAGTTTTTTGTAAGGTGTTGGCCAGGGTTGAGGTTTGTTGGATAGTTTGGAGACTGATCACCTTTCAACTCATCTCCTTATTTTTAAAATTAATTTTATTGGTACATTTTAGGTATGATATAAAATGACATTCATTGTTGGAAATTTGCACCTTTACATAATCTCTCTTGGTTCTTATTTTTCCCCCTTCCCCTGCCCTCCCTTTAACCTCTCCATTCCTCCTTGTTTACAGAGACTTTGTTTCCATTTTTTCATTTTCTCATATTAATTCCGTTCCCCTCTTTCCTTTCCTCTACTCCTACCCCTCCCACTCCCCCTTCCCCTTTGCCCCTTTTCTTCCTATTTCGCATTATCTATTATACCTTTTAATCCTTATTTACACTTTCAGTTTCTCACACCAGAGAAACTATTTGGTATTTACAAATGTGTGTTCTATTTATTTCACTTAATAGTATCGCCTCAATGATCATCTCCTTGGTTTTTGACAGGATTTGGTCCCTGTGCGCTGTGGGCTGAGGGTCCCAGTCCTTAGCAGATTGCTGGCCAGAGGCTGCCCTCAGAGTATGTGACCTTCCCAACATGGTGCCTGGTGCTTATGACCTTCCTAATATGGTGACTGGTACTACCAAAGCTGGGAGAGTCCGCCTACAAGATGGCGTTTAAATTTTTGTAATCTCATCACAAAAGTTGAGTTATTGGTTGGAGGGAAGTTATGGGAAGAGAGATTGCCTAATGCCATAAATGCCAGAAGCAGAGGTCACTAGGCCATCATGGAAGCCAACTCTAGCAGTTTCTGGCTCCATTTAGATTTTAGTTATTATATTATTTCAACACCTCAGAATATTGACTCCTAAACCCCCTACAAAGACCAGTTTTAGTACAAGTCACATTTTTCAAAAGAATATGGTAAGAGAACTATTTCTTTATATCATACCTTCATCAGGTCTGTTTGTCACTGTCTCTCTCTTTTTCTCTCTCAATTCTTTTATATATATTACCGTTTTGCAAAAATTCAATTCTTAGCATAATAAAATCTAATTAAATTAGATCTACTAGTTGAGTCATATGATAATTAGGATGGAGACTAAATCAAAGGCTGCTTCAACTTTTTCATGAGAAAATAAACATTTCCCAAATAAATCAGCACTCTAAGGCAATTTATGCTTGGGATAGGCAAACTGTTTCCAGTTAGTATAGAAACATGAATATTCACTAATGCACTAGTTAGAAATCATCTCCAAGCTTACTGAATTTCCTAGTTGGTGTGAACTTGCTGGAGGGTCTCCATGTAATGTTGGGATGGAGCTAGAGTGCAGATATCTCATGACTTCAGAAGCTTTGTGGAATTCGAACCACATTGCTGAGTTTATCTGAATGAATGACTTTTGCTCTTGGTTAATTTGTACCTCTCCTCGACATAGAGCCAGAAACATTAAATACTATTTCTTCTTAAATTATTAATATTTCAGAGTTTTTATTTCCCACAGGTTATGACACTCCATGAGTGTCTTAGAAAATGGCTTAAGGGAAACTAACAGTTACACTAAAAAAAAAAAGATAATAGAAGCTCTGGCTTCTTAAGAGAAATGATTTAATTTTCTTTCTCTTTTTCCATCACAGCCAGGAGGAAGTAAAACTGATGATAATACTGAAATGCCAGGAAGGGTCATGAGCAGTAGAATTTCCTTCTTAGACATGGGAGTCCATCTGGAATAAGATGAACATATAAATGTCTCTCTGGTTCATAAGCCAGTTTCTTGGTTGTGGAAGACTTTGGGCATATCCTTTAAGAGTGAGAAACAAGCCATTTTTTAATTGTCTGAACAAGACCACACAAATGTATGCTGTTGTTATTACTCTTTAAATGCTATATGCTGAATATATCCTATTTGATAGAAACTAGTGGGGAGTGAAGGTAGAGAGAGGAGGTGGGAATACTGCCCTGTACCTCACCCACCTGTATGTTCTTTGCTTTGTTTTTCTTGACCTCCTCACATAGGGCTGATGCATAGGTTCAGCTATAACAAAGTCTAATCCAGGTAGACATGCCTCTTCCCACTTGGACTAGATGCCCCTAGATCTTTTGGGGAGTAAAGTTTTAAGGTCAAGAATGTACCTCAATTTCCACTTGTTTCTATAGACCAGTGTGCTACAGCTCCTTTTCCATCCTGTACTCACCCTTGCAAGACTGTCCTGTGATTGGTTAGTCTGTTTGTCAATGTCACATGAAGGTTCACCCCTCCTGACCTAGGAGGGGCAGCTGGGTCCTTCCTCTGGAGAGAAAGGGACTTTGCCAACTATAGACAAATGATGCCACCCCCCAAATCATAGAGGCTATCAGAATTCTGCTATTTATTACTTTAATTTATAGTAGCCTTTTGAGAGACACAGCTGTATTATTATCAGGTCTAGGTAATGTTAGAAATTGTAGCATCTTTATAATTCATATTTAAATTACACAGTGGTCATCAATGGAAATGGTAAGTTAAGCTGGGTCTGGACATGTGTGCTTATACCCACTTCTGATCACTAGGTTATTCTAAAGGCTCCAAAGACCACATTCAACCAGATCATGCCCATGGTTGGCACTCTCTCTCTCTCTGATGTGGAGTACATATGTGAAGTTGGTGCAGTGATACCTGTCTGCCCATCTTCAACTTGGGATACCTAGGAAGGGTCTTCTGTGATCCAGAGCTCCCCCAGGTTGGCTGAGACTCTTAAGGCCAACACTACACAGTTCAAAGTCTCCCTCTGTCAACTGATTTGTCCTGACCTCTCTCACAGGAGTTGATCCAAAGACCACGCCCAAGAAACTCCTTGCAAGCAAAGCTCCATCTCAGAGTCTATTTCCTGGAAATTCAGTTGGTGACAGCTTCTAACCACTGCCCTACTCTGTCTTCCCTGGCATCTCATTTCTATCTCAACCTTCTCCTTCCACTTCCATCTGCCCAGCATGTGTGTTTTGTATGTTATGTGCAGTTCACCATGCATTAGATGTGCATATTGGGCTATGCTGTGCATTAAGGCACGCACACAAGTCTGAATGCCTTAAAATTGCCCTGTTGAGAATTTTAGACATGATAGTCTTCCTTATACATTGAAAATGGGATTTAATTTTAGGAGCATGCAAAAGTATTTTTGCATTAGTCAGTCTTTCTGTGTAACAAAATCTCTAATCCTAGTCACATATCAGCAATAGCAGGTCAATGTATACAGTGTCTTCTTATGCCAGGATTCAGGCTGAACATCAGCCCTGCTCTAAAGCATCTCATTCTCCTAAGAGAGGAGGAAGAGGAAGCGTCATGCCCAATCCACATAATTGCTTTTAAGCTTTGACAGATGCATATCATACTTGCTCTAACCAGTTCGCGTGACCAAGCCTTACTTGGGGACACAGGGAAGCTCTGTAAGTTACAGGCAATGAGTACAGTGTGTGGTCCTTGCAAAGCTTGTATAGTCCTCTTATTGGTCGGGAAGAATAATGTGATACAGCTCATCTTTCTATCCCTGATATCTCTTCACCCAGTCTGCCAGTCACTAAAACTCTGTGGGTTAGATTCAAGGCACTGTCTTTCCTGAAGGCTCCAAATTGAAACACAAATATTGAGAAGTAATATACTTGCCAATCAGATTATCTGCATTAGTTATCCTAACCTTTTTTTCTGCATCATAAAACCAGGAATTTGAGGGTTAAGGGGTACAAGAAGGGATATAGGAAATATACAAGGAAGCACATGTTGCCTTCTTATGCACCTAACCTGTTTACATCAATGACATCTGCTTAAAATGATTCTTTTGCAGAGGAAAATGAGAAAGGCAACTCACATGGCAGGAAGGGTCATAATGAAAGTTCTCAAGGTCTCTCTAGATAATTGGTGACATTTTTTGAATGTTTGATCCTATTTTATTCTACCTCCTTGTTATATTAACCCCATAGCCTGCCTGCAAGATAGTGTCACTTTCATTCATTAGGGGAAGCTTATTTCTTTCAATTTTAGTAGTGCTGAAATGTGCATGTTTTATCACTGCTGCTGACTGCTAGCTGGTGGCAATCATATTCCTGCATCGGGAGCCACTGAGGAAGCCTATTCAGGACTTGTGGTGCTGCTGACACTCTCAACTGCAGAGAAAACAAGAACACTGGTGAAAGAGAGAGTCAGAAAGGTCAAAGCTTAAATGGGGCAAAGCTTTAGGAAGTCCCTAACCTATTCATTTACCAAATTTTCACTGCACTTATGCACAGCAATGATGTAGGATAAGTACCACCATCTAATTAGGCTTCAAAAAGAATTTAAAAAATCTATAAAATTAAAATTATGACATAGAATAGCATTATGTCACAGTTTAATTGCTGAGTTTTCATTTTTATTAGTACATAAATAACATGACTTCTAATTATAGACAGATTTATTTGATGAGAAACACTTCTGTTCAGCCAACTTATAGGTGAGGAAACTGAGGCACACAGCTTGTTGACGGCCACAGAGCTCAAGGTACTCTATCTTTGATGTTCTTAAATGGATGGGTTCAAGGTCTTTTTAGCATCTCCTTTTATGAAATAGGACTTAAGGAACTATCAAAGGTGAGGTCTGACTTCAAACCTCTGTCTGATGTCTCTGTTGCCAAACTTGTTCTCTTCCACAAATTAACCTATGTGGTTTTCTGCAAGTTACTGAAAATACCTCAGTCTGGGATGCTTCTTCCGCACATTGACAATCTTCGCACCTGTAGGAATCAGGAGATAATGTAATGTGGTGATGTAAAACATGACGCAGCTGAACTCAATGTCAATGCTTGTGAAGTCAGCGATCTCATGTTTTCCTCTAGCTGTTACCAGACACATAGGTCCCCCTACCTGACCAATATCTCTTGTAGCTACCCCTGCCTGGCTGTGATCAACCCTGCTTCCTAGGGTAGAGCTGAGGATATTCCAAGAGAGAAGACAGATCTTGCCTCTCACGTTGAGGGAGTAGTTACCAGAATAAACTGCTGGTCTCCATGTCTCAGTAGAAGTTACTCAGTCACAGAATAAAAACCACTTTCCTGAAGGTCTAGTAAAGAGAGATATAAATCATGAAAAGATGTTAAATCCTATATTTCTCTAGTGTAAAATTCTCAGGTGAAGGAATTGCCATGAAGGAAGGGACTTTGGAGAATTCCTTAGCATTAGCCAGAATAACTATAGCTCCCCCAAGGGAAGCAGCTTCAAGGTGATCAGGGACACCCAAGAGACAAGTGCTTGTCACTGTTTACTGGGGGAAGACCATGCCAGGAAGTCCACCAGCAAATGGTTATGGACTCAGCATTGTGTCGGGGGTTCAGACTGAGTGCTGAAGAGACTCCCTTTCTAGTTGGCAAGAATAGACAAACTTATGGGGTAAGTGCATATTGTCTTCTATGTTTACTGATTCATTGAATGAAAAGAAAAAAGATAACATATTAGCTGCTCATATTAGAGCTAATGAGCCCAGGTGTTCCTTCCCAGGATACTCTAGAACAGCAGATTTATGAAAGTTTAGGGCAGAGGAAAGGGCATGAGAAAAAAATTTGTTTGATCCTCTCTGACAGCAGTGTGTTTGCTTCTGTATCCAAGCCAATAAGCAAATGCCCATGAAACTCACAATATATTGAGGCTCTATATTGCATCTTAATTTCCCAACATAACCATAGGTTACCATTGATGACCAGCATCACAAATAGGCAATACTCTAGAGACAAATGATTTGATGCAATAGCTCAAAGGAAATGTGATCCTACAAAGCAAGTGTACCTACAGGTGTGGCCACACCTTCTGTGTGTCTGCTGTCTGTCCTCATCACCATGTCCTCTTGGTCCTGCTGCTCCAACCTCTCCAGCTTGGATTATTTTTTTAAAATTTATTTATTTACTTGTTTGTTTGCAGTTGTGGGGATGGGACCCAGGGTATCATAGACATCAGGCCAGAGCTCTGCCACTGAGCTCCAGCCCCAGCCTCTTGTTTTGGTTTTTAAGAGATAGGCTCTCACTATGTTGCCCAAACTGGCCCAAACAATTGATTTGCCTGCTTCAGCTGAAATCAAAGACATAGCCCCACATCCAAGATTTACAATTCCATACTCCACTTACAGAGGCCAATTTGTTTAACAAATTTTTACTAAGACATTAATGTCAGATAAGGCTTTATCTGCTTTTCTCAGATAGTTCATTTATATTTTAAGAGGGCCTCTGGTCTTGCTGATTAAACTGTAGATTTCTGAAGGGGACAGAGCTCCTGTTGTCTGTGTTCCTCCCACGAGGCTGTGCTGAGCAAGTGGTGGATACCATGTGGTGCCCGAGGGAGCACATGCTAAATGTCACTCCCTGCTCCACTAGGAGAAGACAGTCCCCTGCCTCTCAGTGAGCTCCTAGTTTGGCTGCTTTGGGATTTTCTTTTTTCTACGGTTACTGGAAGTTATTTAGTCGACAAATGAGGACCTACTAGGAATTGCTGCAGAAAAAAAATGAAGCCATGGAACTCATTTCTGAGAGAGAAGCCCAGATGGCTTTTACAGAGGGGAAAAGGGGAAGCTAAGGAATCTTTTCCTCAAGCTCCACTTAGATGCCTGGGGAGGAAAGGCAAAATGTTTTGAGCTATTTCAATTCCAGGAAGCAGCTTAAAAAGCTAAATAAATAACTGACCATTTTAAATTATTTAAGCCAGTAGTTCTTAACCTCTTTTGGATATTGGGTCCCTTTGAGAATCTGATGAAATCTACAGACCCTAATTTGAAATAAACAACCAAACACACAAATGTTTGCAAATAAATCCAGGAGATTCAATGGCCACTTAATGGTAAGCCACAGGCCCTGGGTCTTGATGGCATCAGACATAGGGCTCATTTCCACCCTGGGCAGCTTTCACAGCAGCAGATTTAGAATTAAGCTACTCAAAGCAATAGCCAGAGCTAATGCATGAATAGCTACTCTAGCTCAAAGCCTCCTGGGCAGTTTCTCATGTGAAAATGTCATTGTTTTTTAGTGGGGAGGAGGGATGGAGGAAGTGGCTTGAATTTTCTAGGCATTAAAGTCTCATATGATGATCTGAGAAGGGCACTCATTTCTCTCCAGGGATATCATAAGTTAAGTAAAGCAGATTTCAGATATCTGGGGACACGTTTATGGATTGCTCATGCATGGACAGGTTTACTGCCCTTGGAGAATCAGGCTGTGCTAGAATTGCTGGAAAACAGTGCTTTGTACCTCCAAATCCTGTTACCACTCCCCTGCACATTTGTTGTTTCTGGTTAATGAATAAAATAAAATCCAGGTCATCACTAGGATAGGATTAGGAGGAGAAAGAGAAAAAGAGAGAAAGAGAGAGAGAGACAGTGAGAGAGATCCTGTGTATCAAAGCAATGAGCTGCCAATTCAGTGGATGCCTTCAGGGAAAATGAGGGAGATGCCACCTTAAGAGCTAGAACATACCATGCTAAAGGAAGAGCTCCCTCTCACAAGGAGTGAGGCAATCTCTTCTTGTTTCTCAAGGCTTTTCTTGAAGATGTTCAGAGGCAAGTGGAATTCTGATGCAAAGAGATTTTTAAGAAATGTAAGGGAATTGATGTGCCTTGAGACCATAATGTTAAATGAAATAAATCAGACATGCAAGCTTCAATATCACATGATTGCTCTTATACGAGAAACCCAAGATATAAATGAAGAGCAAAATAAAAGATAGATAATAGAAAGTAGGGAGATAGAGCTTTCTCAAATAAGAAGGGGATCAAGAGGTGGAAGGAGGGGAGAAGGGAATGATAAAAGGAATTAAGATATTTTATGTGCACATGCCAACTCCACACAAGGAATGTAAACATTATATGCTGCAAACATGGACTAATAAATAAATTTAAAAAGAAAGACTTATGTAATCTCAGTAGGCTGAAGATCTCACCATACAAATGTACTCTCATCTGCAACCTTGCTTTGAAAACTGTATTGCTGAGAATCAGGGAGCTCTGGGGTACCACTGTGAAGGACTATCCAGAGTACTAAGAGCAGGAAGCTTGCCTAATGACTGCTCAGGGTTACACTTTAGCCCAGGAGGTTCTGGTTGATGATGGCAGGGCATTGGAGTCCTTGAGCATCAAAGACCGGGCCAATGAAAATACTTAGGTGAGGAAGTGGACAATAAGAAGTCCCATGTACAGAAGCAGAGAGTTGACAGTAAAAAGAAACAAAGACAGAAAGGATTGGAGAACACATCTCGTACGTCATTCTTGAGAGGCTGCCCCTCCGTTCCTCCATCTGTTTGTTCATTGAATGTATATTTATTGATTAACTGCTTTATGTGGGTCAGTCCTGAACAGGAAGAGATTTCAGAATCCAGACCACATTCAGACCACATCCTAGCAAGGAAGAAAGATATTAAGCCACGAACTACAAAATTTGTGTTTTCTTTTAGAAGTCCTGCCTGACTCATTGCTTTAGTTCCTTTTTAGATTTTATTATGATGACGTTTTCACTATTGGTTCTTTTCTGAATTGATTCTGAAAAACCGAGGAGAGAACGCAACAGAAATGGTGGAGAGGGGATGCTTGAAAATTTTCTGCTCCATAAAAGCAATGAGAAAACAGTCAAAAGTGTCAGAATCTACTTTTCTAGAACCCTGTACAGTAGTCAAAGTCTTATGTGAAACTAGGGAGCATTTACTCAAGAAAAGTAGCAAATCTCAGCAAAATCAGTGACCTCCACATTGCTTCAGTTTTCTGCATTGCAATCTCCCTGTCTGCAGTTCTGTGACAGCCTTGGAAACCAACAGTCCTGCAGTGCTTTGGGCCTGGATTTCCGTCCAAAGTTCTATGTGTGAAGTCTCAGTCTCCATTTCCTGCTGTTGAGAGGTAGTGAAATCTTTTGCAGGTGGGACCCAGTAGAATGTTTTCTGGTCATTAGAGGCATGCCCTTGTAGGGGACTGGAAATCTGGCTCTCTTCTGTCTCACTTTTGTTTATTGGCAAAGGCAATTTTTCTCCTCCATTCATTCCCTACCAATGTGCTGCCTTGCTGCAGGGCCCAAAGCAATGGGACCTACAATGTACTAAAGTGTGCTGAAATTTTTAAAACGTTAAGTCACAATAAAACTTTTCTGTTTAAGCTGAGTGCAGAGGCAAATGCCTGTAATCCCAGTTACTCAGAAGTCTGAGGCAAGAAGATAACAAGTTCAAAGCCCATCTGGGCCACTTAACATGACTCTGTCTAAATGAATCAACAAAATAAAAATCAATAAAACCTTTTCTCTTACAAGTTGATAATTTCAAGTATTTGGTACAGTAACAGAAAGTTGATTAACATGAGTCTGTATGTTAATAATCCGATTGCCAGCAATATGGCACAGACAAGGCTAGTGGATAAAATGAGGTTGAATCCCCCTTAAAGACTGATCAAAGAAAATCGCCTTTATTTAACGTGCATTCTAGTTTCTGGAAATGCTGCACTTGGATGGCTGGTCTTCTTGCAGGCTGATTCAGATCCTACCTAGTGCAGAAAGCCTTTTCTCAGGTGCATTTGCCAGAGACATTTAGAAGCAAGTGTTTACATTGCAGCTGCCCAAGGCTGTGTATGCCAGTTGAACGAACAGCAGGCTAACCAAAATCCTTAAAAGGAAGATCCAGAACACATGCACAGTAGAACCATGAGCATGCTGAAGGGTGTGTGTGTGTGTGTGCTGAGAAAGACCTAAGAAAGCCTGAGCTTCCCTTCTGGCTGATCTTGGAACTCTCTCATTCTGTTTCTGTATGTGCCTCATTATTTCTTGTTGAAAATGGTATCTTTTAAATAATCAAATGTACAATGGTGGAAATCAGATATTTCCAATCCCCAGGGTTTGTTGTTGCTGCTGTTTGAAGTTATTTTGCTGTATGTTTGCTTAGTTACTTTTCTGCAAAGTCTGCTGGTTCCCTTGTATAGCCAAGCCACCAAAATCTCTGGTCAGCATAATAGACATCTAAAGACTTAGTTAGTTTATATAGCATGCATATATTTCCTTTAGCAGTTAGAACCATTAAGTCTCCTAATCTATGCCGAGTGTTGTGAATATGAGTTAGGACACACTTTCAACTCAGCCAGGCAGGTGACAACTCTGCCTTAGCCTTCACTACCTGTTGCAAGAACCCAAACACAAAAGACCATAGATGATATGAATCAATTTATTTGAAATGTCCAACATCAGCAAATCCACAGAGCCAGGGAATAGACATATGGTTCCAGGCACCGTGGAGTGGATGGATAGAGAAGACCACCAATGGGCAAGAAGTTTCTTTTAGGGTGATGAGCAGGATTTGGAATTAGTAGTAATGATGATAAAATAAATATGTTTGTGTATAAAGTAGAAACCACTGAGTTGTTCACATTTTTATTAAGTTTATTGGTACATTTTAGGTATACAATACTGTTACAGTCATCATTAGAGATATGAACCTTTACATACTCTCTTGGTTCTTATTTTTTCCCCCATTCCCCTGCCCTCCCTTCAACCCCTCCATCTCTCCCTACTTACAAAGACTTTGTTTCCAGTTTTTCCTTTTTTCATATTAATTCCATTTCCTTCTATCCTTTCCCCTACCCCTCCCACTTCCCCCTCCCCTTTGCCCCTTTTCTTCTTATTTCACATTACCTATTATACCTTTTAGTCCTTATTTACACTTTCAGTTTCTCACCCTAGAGAAACTATTTGGTATTTACACATGGGTCCTATTTATTTCACTTAAGAGTACCTCCTCAATGTGCATCCATTTAGCTATAAATGTCTCTAATGTCTCATTTTTACAGCTGAGTAGTACTCCATTTTATAAAAAAACACATTTTCTTTATCCATTCTCCAGTTGATGGGCAATTGGGCTGCTTCCAAGTTTTAGCTGTTATAAATTGTGCTGCTATGAACATGGGTGCACATATATCACTGTGGTATGATTCTTTTAATTCTTTGGGGAAGATCCCCAGCAGGGGAATAGCGGGGTCAAATGGGACTTTCAGTCCTAGTTCTTTAAGGTATCTCCATACTGATTTCCACAATGGTTGCACCAGTCTACACTCCCACCAGCAGTGGAGCAGGGTTCCTCTTTCCCCACAGCCCCACCAGCATTGGTTATTGGTTGATTTCATGATAGCAGCCATTCTTTCTGGAGTGAAGTGGAATCTCAGTGTTGTTTTCATTTGCATCTCTCGAATGACCAGTGATGCTGAACATTTTTTCATATGTTTATTTACCATGTCTACTTCTTTGTCTGAAAAATGTCTATTCATTTCAGTTGCCCATTTTTAGATTAGGTCTTTAAATTTGGGAGGTCTGATCTTTTTAAGTTCTTTATAGATTCGAGATAGTAGACCTTTGTCTGAGGAAAAGCAGGTGAAGATTTTTTCCCACATTGTGGGTTGTCTCTTCACACTGCTGGTGGTTTCTCTTGCTGTGCAGAAGCTTTTTAATAAGAAGAGATCCCACTTGTTGATTGTTTGTGTTAGTTCCTGGGGAACTGAGGCTTAGTTCATAAAATCTTTTCCTACACCAATGTCTTCAAGAGTTCTACCTAACCTCTGTTCCAGCCGGATCAGCGTTTCTGTTTTGATGTTTATATCTTTAATCCATTTTGATTTTAGTTTAGTGCATGGTGAAAGATATAGGTCTAGTTTTAATCTTTGGCAAGTTGAAACCCAATTTTTCCAGCACCATTTATTAAAGAGGCTATTTTTCCTCTAGTGAGGGTATTTGGCTCCTTTGTTGAAAATGAGGTGGCTGAGTGTGTCTGGAGTTGTTTCTGCGAGTTGTTCACTTTTAAAGAGCACACTCACCCACATGTATTCATCTTCCAGATGAAGCACAGAGAGAATTTTCCAACTGAGCATTGGCAATTCAGTAGAGAAGACAAAGCTTCAAGCTCAGGGGTTAAATCCATTACTCTGTCATTACTCCTCATTCATGTGGAGAACATAGTACCATCTTTAAGTCTCAAGCTTCTCATCTAGAAATAATAATGGAGCCCAGAGGCTGGTGGTATAGTTGAATGGTATAGCATGTCTTTTTCACATGCAAGGCCCTGGTTACCATTCTAGTGTGTGTATCAAAAGTGCACACTTTAAGAAAAGAAGTGAGTATTATAATTTGTTTGTATCTCAAGTTTAAAAGGCTACTTGGAGTATAACGGATGCAATCATTGAGCTCACTGGAAGGTCTCCAGTGAAAGTCTGCATTAGAGGCTGAAGAAACCCAAGGAGACCCATGTCCAAAGGTGATGGTGAAGACTGGAGGTCTTCAAAGCAGGCACACTTCCTTCTTCCTTCTCTGTTTTATTCCATCCAGGCTATGAGCCCATTGGTTGGAGCCACTCATATCCAAGGTGGATCTTTCCCCTCTCAGTTTGCTGGTCTCCCTGTCAATCATTCACAGACACATCCAGAATTGTGCTTTATTAGTCTGCTAGGCAATTCTTAATCTATTCAAGTTGACACACATCATGATTATGAGTCTTATTTGTTTACTGCACCAGACCTCCAGGGGCTTCCCTAGCCAGAGCTACCTTCTCCGCATACCTGGGAAGGGGCCAGCCTCAAGGTTGAGGCAATTGAAGACTGAGGGGCTGAAGGAGGCACATGAGAGAGGTTGGATCACATAGTTCCTGCATGGGCAGGACAGCATGCTTGGATTTTGTCCCAAGAGAAATGTCTACATCTTTGAAAAAATTTAAACACAAGAGCAAAATAATTAGGCCTGCATAATAGCAGGATAACTACAGAATGGGCACTGGGACCCCAGTGGTGGCTGTGGAAAAGGGAAGAAAAAGTCAAATGTCAAGGCTAGTTTGGGTGCACATCAGTCAGGTGCACCCACAGTTCTTTCCACAGCAGAACTAGAGACTTGTTCAAGCATTGTGGGACTTCCATGCAAGGTACAGAGCTGAAAGATGGGAGAGGGGCAGGCACAGGAGAGAAATGAGTAAGAATAGATTATTGATGAGTTAGTATTATTAGTAGGGAGAAATTATTGGTAAATTATTATTATTAGTAGGAATGGATTATTGATTATTGTTTCTATGTCCCTCCTGTCTGTTTGAAAAAACTAAAATGTGAGAAATCAAAGACCTTTGCAGTTCAGCTTCCCATGGGAGGGCCGGACCACAGGGCGGAGTATTTGGCCGTCACTGGTCAGCAGGCTGACCTTGGCCATGGATAGGCACCTGGGAAAAGTCAGAGGAGCTCAGCCTTCCAGGAGGGAAGCATTGCCGTCAATGGGGAGAAGCAAAGCCAACAGAATCCAAGGGGCTGAGTGAGGGCAGCCATTACTTGGTCCCTGGAAACCGGCACAAACAGTGGAGACTCTCCTTGAAGTAAACATGATCTCTCACCTGTGAAGGGCGAGTATATTTTGGAGGCACATGAAGAAAGAGCTTAATGAAGCCGTAGGTGTTTAAACATCCATAAAATAACCATCTTCTCTTCCTCCTTCACAGATGAGCTCTTCAGTTCACTTACCAGTTGCACATGAGATTATCAGGCCCCAGTCAGGGGCTGGAAATTACAGCAAACATGGGCTGTTTCCTCCCTGGGCTTTGGTGTGAAAATTGGAAAATCACTTCCAAAGGAGTAACTCTTCTCACTTAGGCATGCAGCAATAATAACGTTGTTTTTCTTTTTCCCCCTGCTGTAAAATCTATGCATAGGGCTGGAAGTTTTTAAATTAAATGTTAAGGGGCCATTCATCTAACTCTACTCAGAATACTTGGTCAGGATTCATATCCTCAAAGCATCTGGGATAGATAAGTTTGTGTAACAACTTGACCAGGTCACAGGGGCCTGGTTATTTGGTCTGATATTATTCTGAGTGTTTCTATGAGGATGTTTTTGAACACAGCTCACATTTGGACTGGAAAGTGAGTAAAACAAATGGTCCTTCCCAATGGATCGGGCCTCACACAATCAGCTAAAGGCCTGAAAGGTGCAAAAGCCATTCCCTCTTGGAAGTAAGAGAGAATGCTTCCTGCCTGGTGGCCTGAAAACTGGGACATCAGCTTTCTCCTGCCTTCACACTTGAGCTAAGGCATGCTCTTCCTGGGCCAGAGTCTGCTGGCCTCCATAATGGCATGAGCAAATGAGCAAATTCCTCATGGTAAGTCTCTCTCTCTCTCTCTCTCTCTCTCTCTCTCTCTCTCTCTCTCACACACACACACACACACACACA
>NW_004624800.1:3671638-3693547 GCF_000247695.1 Heterocephalus glaber | reverse complement strand
AGCTCCTCTCTAGATTTATTACTCATGTCTTGCACTCGGGGCACAATTTCTCCTGTTATCCGAGAAATTATTTCTGATTTCATTTTTTCCAGATCCCCTTTTGTTGCCAGTTCAGTGGGTCCAGGGAATTGAGTATCAGAGTGTTCCATCTCATTTCCCTTTGGGGTTGCTGTAGGTGATCTGGAAGTCTGGTTTTGAGACTTATTTACGTTTTTTCTCATTTCAAGTGGGGTGGGGAGCTGTTAGTGCCTGCATGGATTACCTCCTCTGAGCTGGGTAAGGTGGGGCAGGGGCCAGGAGCAGCGGTAGGGATGGTGACCCAAAAGCCCTTTCCTGTGGGCTGGGAGCAGCTGGAGGAATGGTGGCTGGGAAACCCCTTCCTCTGGACCAGGAGCAGTGGGATGGTGGCCTGGAAGCCCCTTCCTCTGGGCCAGGAGCAGCGGGATAGTAGGTGGCCCAAAAGCCCTTTCCTCTGGGCTGCGAGCTGCGGGAGGGATGGTGACCGGGAAGCCCCTTCCTCTGGACCAGGAGCAGTGGAACAATGGCTCAGAATCCCCTACCTCTGGGTCGGGAACAGTGGGACTCACCACCTTGGTCTGGTGGTCTGGTGTCCTCTGCGTCTTTTAGTGTGGATTCATGTGGCTACCTGTCTGCAGTGGGGTGATTCGGTGTCTTCCGCGCGACTCAGGACCTCAGTAGGGTGTGCACAGATCTGCCTGTCTGCAGCGGGCTGATTCAGCGTGTTCTCCTTTCCTTCCTTATCTATTAACTGACTAACTCAGTACCTTTGTTAAAAATCAGCAGTGACCTACAGATGATCTGCTTCGGGTCTTTCTGTTGTCTTACAGATCTATGTGTGTATCTTTAACACCAGTTACATATAATTTTGGTTACTGCCTATCACAGTAAGCTTTTAGATCAGGTAAGATTCTCCCTACTGTTTTTTTTTTCTTCAAAATTATTTTGGCTTTTCTATAGTCACATAAATTTTATGAATATCTTGTAAAATTCTACAAAAGATCTGGCTAGGGTTTCGATAGAATTGCATTGTGTCTACAGATCAGCATTGGTTGCTGGGGAAATGGAGGACCAAAATCATTTCTAAAGAGGCAGACGACACAGACCATGGAATTGCCACTCAATTCTGTTTTTATTCATTGTACCAACCATTCAATTGTCTTCATCTATGGTCTCTGTGGCTCAGTTTGAATTGTGTGAATTTCTGTTTTCATGATTACTGATGTATTTCCTCTGCTATTTCTAATTGACTATTACTCTTTTTTAATAAATTAAAAAATTTTAAATATGATAGTTTCAGCTCCTAAATACAATTTAAAGCAATTTTATTTCTCTCATTTTTTTGTGATTTGAAATCCTTGAATATATTTTTAACTGATTTAAAAAATATCTTTCTATAAATTTTATTTTGAAATTTCTGGCCCTGTTTCTTTTTACTGAAGTTTTCCTCAGTTTTGAGTCACCTCTGTGCCCTCTCTTTCTATCTAGTTCTCTCTTAAATTTTGTGTCAGACACTGAATATTACCTGGTGACATTCTGGGTTTTGTTATTCTTCCTGTTGAAATTTGATTATGTAATCATGAAACTGATTTACTTGTGAATCAATCAGCTGGATTCTTTGGAAGATTTTAGCAAATGTTTGTTCATGTCAGCCTTGAATAGTTTTTTCTCTAGAACTAGTTTTTCATAATCCTTAAGTGTGAACTTTTAGGGAACACTGCTGTACATCCTGAGTCCCCTCTGTGATATCTTGTCCAGACAGCTCCAAGAGTCAGCCTCCCAAGCCCAATTTCAGCCCTCTCAAATCTGAGAGACGGCTGTGCCCTGCTCTTTACCCTCTGTGCACGATTTTCCAGAGGATATTACTAGACAGGTACCTGGGGAGCTTTGCCTCATTTGTGACTTTGCTCTTAGGAATCAGAGACCTGCACTCTCTCTTGTTCAGCATAGGGAAACAGTCACTTGAGACATTTGCCATGTTTTCTGATTATTCCTGCAAGTGGTCAACCTGCTGCTTTTAGTTGCTCAAGGTCAGAAGCCAGAAGTGAGCACACAATTTCACCTGGAAGTAATTGCTTTCGATGTCTTACTGAAATATGTTTCTATTTTTGTGATGGTTTTATTGTATGTTTATTTTTCTGCTCCGCGATACAGAACACAAAAACGCAGGCACATATCACACATTTTCCTTCTGTTTCATCCTCTTTCTCAAGACATTTTAAGAGACTAATAATTACAATGGCTGCATTGTATTTCAGATTTTGAAAGTGCTTTAGCTCATCTTATTAAGAAAAAGCACTGTATACACAAAATACTAATTTTTAAAGCTTAAGCTTAAAGGTATCAAGCTAATTTCCTGAAGTGATGGTCCTAGCTGACCATGTCCCTGGCCAAGCCTCCCCTACATCACATTTATTGGAGATATAGAAAGCACCTGTCAGGGGGGTAGAAATACAACTGCACTGTGAGCTCAGGGGAGGATTAGGTTGTTTGAGATTCTCCGTGGAGCCCACTGTACCTTTCACCACCCCTACTAAATATACCAGGAAAACAGCTGAATTACTGGCATAAAAAAGCCAACCTTCTTCATAAATCAGTTTTTATTTCCATGCCATCATTTCAGGGAGGATGTTATTAACTTATAAAATGGGTAGGAGTAGCTGAGCAATTTGATTGGTCAATAATAGCATGGAACCTGGCATATAAATCTTTATGAGCAAACAGGTAGAAATTCATTAGTCACATTATTCTCCTTCATATTGTGGCTTGTAAAAAAGACAGAAAACGTACTTAGGGAAAAACTTTAACACTATTCTTGTAACCTCTTTTCCCTTCCCTTTAACAAAATGCAAATATCAAACAGGCTTTCTTATCATATTGGAAAATGTTTAATATCCATTACAAACTCAGGACAATAAAGCACTAAATTTCAGATTTAATGTCACCATCTTTTGGGGGACATATTCAGAAAGGGGATTGGTGATACGGAAAGTTGAAAATATTTAGTTTCAGTTATCAATTAGAAGTGAGGCATTAGTTTCTGAACAACTTAATCTCTGAGCAAA
Source organism: Heterocephalus glaber (assembly GCF_000247695.1). Next base: position 3,690,464 of record NW_004624800.1, on the reverse strand, counting down.
AATGTCATACTTTTATGTAAAACAATATGGAGTTAGTGTTGCATTGGCTGGAGGGGAGATGGATGGAGTCATTACTAAACATAGTCCTTTTAAGAAGTTCTCATTCTCCTTAAGGCTGTAATACTCTCACATGAACATCACAGACACAATGCAAGAGAATATATAATTGTTGGCCAGCACATAAAATATATTAAGTAACATTAATGGGATGAAAGTCAAATGAGAATCCATATGAACAAAACTAAGTTCATAAAATTGAGTTTTGGACTAGATCTTATTTATAAAACAGGAGAATTTGATAGATTTGGGAAAAGGAAGCCTGAGATTTAGTAGGCTGGTAGAGAAAAAAAGAGAGAAACTGAACTCTTCACTTATGAGATGAGTCACCACAGGGAAATTACTTTAGCATTCTAAGTCAGTTTCTTCACCTGTAAAATAAGTGTAGGCAATAATACCATGCAGCGAAGTATCGCCTCAGCGGGAAAGGCAAAGAACAACTGGTGGGAGAGAAACCAGCACCACAATCCTCACTGGGCTAAAATGCAGTTTTCATTCTTCTTGCTGGTGACACACCCACTGAGATTCCCTATGGAGACCAGTCTCTGCCCTCACTCCATGTCCAAGCTGTTGCCATCTTTATTTAGGGTTTTTTCTCTGTGCCCCCTTGACACAAGTCCTGGAGAGAGGCTCCTGGCAACCATGCCTGGCTTGTAAATATTTGTTAATAGCATTAGGTTCCTTGCAGATCAGATCAGTACTGTAAACATGCAGCAAAAAAATACCTGTGCTCTCTAATAATTATTTTACTACATTATTCCTCTCTCTCTCTCTCAGTTGAACACAGGGCCTTCACACTGAGCTATGTCCCCAATCCCTTTTTAAAAAATAAAAAAATAATTCATCCATTTTTTTATTAGATATGGCTGTGATACATAATAAATTCATTCACTGTGGGGAATTGATACATAGCACATCTTGATCCTTTTTACTTCCTCTCTTCTCCTTCCTAATTTCCCCCACTCCCAGACAGGGTCTTGTTAAATCACTAAATTGCCCAGGCTGGGGTTGAACATGTAATCCTCTTGCCCGAGCCACACCCCACCTCAGAGTGCTGGGTACACAGGCATGCACCACTATGCCTAGCTGTAATCTGTACAACTGCTAAGTATTGTCAGGTAAAAGGCCAAAAACCATGACCAGACCAGGCCACAACAAGCCTTTATTAAGGGAACAGATCTGCCGGGCTGTCTCTGAACAAAGGAGAGACAAAAAGCAATATGGCCATATGGCCGGGGCAGGGAATATCTTTTATAGAGACTGAGGTGGGGTTTGTTAGGGGCTGAGGTGGGGTTGAGTGAGGTAGTGACTAGGGAATGGAGGAGCCGGTGACATCATTAGATGGTAGGAGGTGAGCGAGTATTAGGTTACTCTGTAGTCGGGAACAAGGGCATGCTGGGAAGAAGGGTTTGTTCTTTGGTGGGAACAACCATCTTGGCGTGACGTCACACTGGGGGGGAGGCAAGGAACAATAGGAAGAGGGCAGCTACTATACATAATAGCTGCTGAGGCAGTAGGAGACCTATCAAGTATTATTATCACTATTCTATAAATAAGAAAACATATTCAGAGAAACTAAGTGCTTCCTTTTAAATACATAGCTCTTAGTCACCTAATAGACTTGTTACCATGGTACATATGAACCCATGGGCCATTTTAACTTTGCAGACTTTATAAAACTCCCTTTTCAATACTATGATTTGTGTGAAATATACATGTTCTATAGTTCTTATGCTCATATACTTTATGTAAAAATATTTCAATGTATATTTTCTACATACATAATATTGTATGCTGCTAGGCATTTCGTAAGTTCTGTGGATTGAGAGACAAAAATTCTCCACCTTCAAGTTATTCAAATATTCCTGGAGAAGATAAATAAACTGACACTTGCAATGTTGTGTGATAACTATGCTATTAGAACATGTCACTGGATGTGATGGAAACACAGAAGAGAAACCATGAACTGTGGCTGAGAGCTTTGATTCTGTTCTGAAGTCATTGAGAACACATGGCATGATTTGAAGCAGGAAAGTGACTATTAGACTAGCATTTGAGAAAGATCACTCCAGCAGAAGAGATTAATTTGCATTAGAAGGGGCTAGACCCAGAGACAAGGATATGAGGTTGGAGACTTGTTAATTGATCTTGGCCAGAGCTGATTAAAGGTTGCACTAAAGCAGTAGAAGCAGAGGTGGGATAAAGGGAATATAGATATAAAACAGGGCAAGTTCACCCTTACCCTACAAGCTCCACATTTCTTATTCCCTCTGATGAATCTGTCATCCCTAAGATACTGCCAAGGCCAACTCATGCTCATCACTCAAGTTCTAGATCAAAGACTCTTTCACCTGAGCACCCTATCTAATACCAGCTCTTTCCTTTCTTTCCTCCAGGAACCCCCTCCCTCTGAAATGACTGTATGTGCTGACAGTTGTTTTCTCCAGTTGCTTTATGAGAACCAGATTAAAACTGATCAGTGAAGGGAAGCTACTCAAATTTTTGTAAAAGAATTTCAATAAAGTGGTTTTAGTCAATGGGCTGTTAACTCTACTCAAGGTACTCAAGGTCCAGTGTTTTGTGTACAGATCTAGAGTTCAAGGTGGAAGTCTTGTCTGGAGATATTTATTTGAAAGTTATTCATTCACAGAGAGGATAAAAGTTCATGTATCAGTGCTTTCAGTTTCAACTATGAAAATACACAAACAAAATCAACACTGATGGCAGAGCTTGTAGACTCCTTTGCAGAAGAAGAAGTTCAGAGATGGACAGTTGCAGAACTGTCTAGGTAACTATACAGTGAGTTGATTGGTAGTGATCTCCAAAGATGGCAGCCCCCAGTGCCTTCCCTTCCTCTATAGAGGTAGCTGCCATCTCTCATCTCACCAACTGAAGTATCTCAGCTTCCTCTTGGTTCTGGGCTGTCTATATGTTTTCTTTGACTGATACAACATGGCAGGATTTGTGCAGTGCCAATTCTGGGTCCAGCTTTTAAGAGGACTGTTCGCAATTGCTTTCTCTCTCTAGGAAGAGTAAGGAGCCTGGTAAGAAGTCTGAGCACTCCAAGACCACTGCATTCTCAGGTGCCTGTGTTAACTGTGTGGAGAGACCTTAGGGCCCAGATGAAAGAGGTTTTGGACCAGCCCCAACCTTTCATTTCTGGAAATGTGAATGAGTAAGCCATCATGGATATCCCAGCCCTAGCAAATTCCACTTGGAAAGAACCACCACTCTGTGCCCAGCATAGATTGGAGGCTCATGGGACATAACAGATTGTATGCCATTGAGCTTGCAGGAGGTTAGTGACATAGCAATAGGTGACTGAGACTTGTCCCCATGCAGGGGTAGAAAGAGGGCTACTCCTCATTGACATGCCTTTCACAGGGAAATAATCTTTTCCCATGAATCCCCTGGCCACTTAGCTGTTATTAAGTTTCTTTTCAAGTAACCTTGTTTAGGATTGGGTCTCTCACTTATATGATTATTGCAAGGGTAGCTGAGAAAAACAATCTGGAATTCTTAGTCCTGGTATCAGAAGTGGGCCCTTCACCAAGGAAGTGGGTGGAAAAGCAGTTCCTGTGTAGTAGCTGAGTGAGCCCCCAACAGTGGATCTCAGCGAACGAGATCTTCAATACTCAGTGCTGTAGAACATTTCAGTAAATTAAACACCAGAGGGTACTGGTAGAATTTAACAAATAAGGAGTCATGTGTGGCCTGTAGTTTTTTGTTTTTGTTATTTTGGTGCCAGGGATTGACTCTAGGGCCTTCACAGTGAGCTAAATCTCTAGTCTGTTTTTGTATTTTTAATTTTGAGGCAGCATCTTGCTAAGTTGCTAGGTTGTCTAGGCTGGGTTCAACCTTGCAATCTTCCTTCCAACTCCTCCCTTTCTCTGCTTTTTGGTCAGCACGATATGAGCAGCTTTCCTCCACCAGACCCTCCCATCATTGCCTTCCTGCCTTGGAATCAGCCAACTATAGACTGAAAATGTGAGCTACAATCAACCTCCCCTGCTTAAAGTTGTGGGCAATAGGTATTGGGTCTCAGTGATAGGAAAGTGACCAGAACACTATAGTAACAAAGAAGGTGGTGTTAAAATCAACCTAATGAATATAGTTGAAGTTGAAGTTTGAAAAATAAAGAAAAAGTAATGCAAATATGAAAATGGGGAGGAGTTGACTTGGTGGGGAAAGTCATATCAGAGGACCAGAATGTGAGGAGCTTGTATTGGGTCACAGTTCAATATTGGACATGAATGAGACATAAAAAGATTTAAATGTTTAGCTGAGCACCAAGAGACAGGGCTTGAAGGGTCGGAGGTGACAGACCTCTGAAAGATTTAAAGAAAGACAATGGCATTTGCATTCTACGAGTTGCAGTTGGATAAAAATTGGCAAAGATCCCATGTGAACAACCATTGGCTTTCAGGTTGGTATGAACAGGTACATGGCCTCTTTCTTTAACAAACGGATGAAAAAAAAAAGCCTTATCCATATGGAAGAGCAAAGAATGAAATAAATGAATGCTTCACACACATGAAGTTTATCTTTATGAACTGCAAAGAAGTGCAGTTGGTTGGGCCACAGGTGGAACACATGGTTTGGATGTAGATGTGTTGATTCATAGATAGAGAATCACTCCCTCAAAGAAGAGAAATCTTAGCCTGAGCTATAGTCACAAACAGAATGTGTTTCTAGTCTGATAGATCTAAAATCTCTCATCTGAAGAAGGTGTTTGTTGCACTACCATTCTGTCAGATTGGCTGAGTTAAGGAATTAGATGTTTTATTTGGATGAATGTTCTGGTAAGACCCAGATGATCAAGTTTAAATAAATCAGAGACCAAGAGAAAACACTCAACACTAGGACTATAAGGAAGCTTCCCTCCTCTATCCATTCTAGTTATGAATATCAATGCTCATAACAAGGCAAGCTATGAAATTTGTTTTATTTTTGTTTTGTTTTGGTTGCTGTCAGTATTACAGAAGCAGTAAACTACCAGTAAATAGGCTTCTATTTGATAGAATGCCCCATAAACTAGGGTTTACCTTTTTTGGAAAACTTGAATAGAATCATTAGAAACATTGAGTGTTTTATGTTGTAGAACTTAAGCATCTTTTTAATGTTTCTAAGACAGAATGAAGCAATTGGAGATACATCTCCCCCTCTCTGTCATAATGCCTTTACTTCTTTAATGGAAGAATAGAAAATATTCTGAAAAATATATGAACAGATCTGGTTTTCTGCATATGTAAAAGAAAACTGCTCAATCCATCAAGATATTTTCTGTAGGAGAAATTACTTGGAAAGGACAGTCATGTCTTTTGCTTTTGAGAGAAATCAGTCTTGTGTTATAAATTGACTTTTATTTTCTTAGCTGTCTTTTGGGAAGGAAGTTTTGATTCCTCCCCTTTGGTGACCTTTGGTGATTTTCCATTATGGGAGATTTGCTCTTTTAACCTCACCCTGCGCCCTGAACTCCTTATGTCTGTTCTTATGGAAATATAACCTCACCAATGTGGAAAAGTTTGATTGCTGATCCTTTCCAATACTCTTCCTGTTTACTTCTTTGAAGCTTTGTTACCTCCACCTCACTTCCATTTTGGTTGTGAAACTCTGTCAGGACTGCAACTTTTAGGTGACCCATTGGTAATGCCTCTTCATCTGAATAGAAACAAATTTGCATTTTAAAACAAAACTTTCAAATGAAAACACGAGGACAGGTGGGGTATTTTTACAACCTTAACACCATTTTATTTGTCACCTTGTGAAAGTCAGGAATGCAATATTCCTGCCAAAGTGTGGGATTGAGGGGTTGAACCTTAATATTTGATGAAATAACAGCACTAAAATGTCTACCTAAATATCACTAGATGTGAAATTAGAAAGTAAGAAAGTGATAAAAATGGATATGAGCTTGTTGAATGATGCTAGGAACCAATTTGGAAGAGCTCCTGTTATGGTTTAGGTCTAAAATGTGCCCCCCCCCCCGCCGCCAAGTCTCACGTTCAGAGGTGGGATCTTTACACAGGGAGAGGGGTCACAGGGGTATGAACTAGAAGGATGAATTCTGCAGCTTCTCTTCTTTTTCTGCTTCCCATCTGAACAACTTTCCTTCGCTCTTTCACCTTGCCATTTCTGCCTTGGAGCTAGCCAATTATGGACTGAGATCATTAGCCAAAATAAATTACTCTGCCTGCAAGTTGTGGGTGTTGGGAATTTTGTCCCAGAACCAGAAAGTGGTTAAGATAGACATTAATACCAGAGAAGTAGAGTCATTATTGTGACTCTACCTCATAATGTGGAACTGGTTTGGAGGAGGAGTTTGGAAAAGTTTGGACATGCTGGCCTAGGGAAACCTTAGAATGCTGTAAGAAGAGCCTGATGGGAGATTCAGGTTGGAGCTCCAAAGACCAGAATGCTGATAGAAATGTGAGCAGTAAAGGCCAAGCTCAGAAGGTTTCAATTGGGAATAAAGACTCCATTAGCGTTGAACTAGAGGCCAAATGTATTGCACTCTGGCTGAAAATTTCTCTTCATTTTGTTTCTGGTACTAATGGTTTTGACTTATTTTATGGTTTGTGTTTAGATGTCCCCCAAAGTCTCATGCTGATGAGACGGGACTTTCGTTTTCAGAGGTAGTTGAATCTGGACTGTGTGATGCTGGGCTTAAGGGTGTGTGATTACTAAACCACTGCGTGTGAGTGATTAGTTTGGCACCTCCCTAATCCCAGTAGTCTGAAGAAGATAAAAGGAGCAGAAAGATGCTGTTAAATTCTCTTGTTGCCTTTACTACCTTGTACATGCCATATTGTTTCTGCTCTGCAATGTCTGTTTACCATCCTTGTCTTGGAGCCAGATGACAATGGACTGAAACCTCTATGAACTGTAAGCCAAATAAATCCCTTCCCCTCTAAATTTGGGTGTCAGGTTTTTTGTCTCAGCAATGATGAGAGAAAAGCAACTAACACAATTTATGTTTATAAAAGGTTACCCCACAGCTATCAGGTACCAGATAAGAGACCACTCCAATAGGCGATAAAAGAAGAGAGTATGGAAGCTTGATCTTTGGAGGGAGCAGAAGAGAAAAACTGATCTGACTCTAGGTAATATTTAGAATGTGGAATCAGGATTTGATACTGGTCCCAGAGTGTGGAAGAAGGAGGAGTAAAGAGTGGTTGGACCCCTGAGAGCATGGAGTTAGCATTTACTGAGGTGAAGAAAGGTAATAATGAGCAGGCTGTTTTACTTTGTTTAAGAGGGAGTCAATAGTTGAGGTTTATACATAAAACAAATTATAAACACACTAGATAGTCAAGTGCAGATAGAGATGCCGCATGTTCAGTTGTTTGGAAAAATCAGGAAGGCAAGAGAGAGGTCTGGGTGGAGAGAATGGAAAAAGCAGCCATAGAAGGGGGAAGAAATGAAGAGAAAGTGTGCTTAGCCACCAAGGGAAGAAGCATTTCAAGAAGAGGTGACAATCACGTGATGTAACCCAGCACTAATGATAGACTAAGTAAAAGGAGGACTGAGTTAAGCTCTGGGAAGACATGCAATCCTTGATGAGGCAGTGCCAGGGAATGCTGGACAGGTTGGGGAAAACTCTAGAGAGAATGGCAGGGAAGGAATTAAAAGCAAGGACAATAGACAGAACATGTGGGGCCAAGAAGGGCTTTATCTTTGAGCACAGGAGAAAGTGGAAAATAAAGGATGCAGGTCAGTAAAACGACTTGCATCAAGCGCTATCCTTAGGCACATTTCTCTACTAAGAATCTAGTAACAGGTAGAATATGTACATTATTTGGAGAGGTGGAGAAATTTAATCTTAGGAAATTATAAATTTAGATAGTTGGTAAGTTATATTTTTCAACAAAAGGGCCAATGTATGCAGTCAATATTTTTCTTTCAAAATGAAAGAAGCTATATTGAGATCAAAGTGAAAAACACAGACTAGAACAGCTGAATTTAAATATATTAAAATGTTAATGTGAAAATGCCACTCTTTTTAACCATTAAATTATTAATATCTGAGTATCTAAGGACAAAGATGGAGCATTTTAGTATTGCATATTTTGGACATGAATGCATTTTGAGTATTTTAGAGCACTGCATACACAAACCAGGTCAGACATGGCTGCCTTCTGAGATCCATCCCTGAAGCTCAGCATCCTTTAGGCTCACAGTGATACTGAGGCAGGCTCATTCCTGGGAGATGAGAATAATCTCTGATGGCTGACTCTCATGAGCATTTCCTTATGGTCTTCCCATGGTCTGATCAAACTTTCTGCCAATAGCAAAGAGGGCTAGAATGCTTCTACCATCCTCTCTTCACTTGGGGCCAGACTTCTATTGAGTCTACTGTTGCTCCAGTCTCTTCTGGCCTCTTCCCTATTTTGCATCACAGGTGTTTCTTCTAATACAATATTTTCACATCAATTCTTATTTTTTCATTTGCTTCTTAGGGGACCCAGACTTACACATATGGTGCTAGGAGTGGCTTGGGAAATAAGAAAAGATTTGGGAGGGGCTCCTTTTGTCTTAGCAGGGGAAGAGTATGCTATATTGGTTTGTGAATGCACCATGGATAATCTCTGGCACAAGGTTGCAGACCAAGTTCTAAATATGTCATAGATGGTGACCTGAGAAATGTCCTGGTGGAGGGAAATTCTGCCCCAGATACAAGGATACCAGCATTCGGAGATTATGGGGGTGGGAAGAGGGAAGAAGAGTGCCCATGAGACAGGAGTTGGCTGGACACTGGCTCATGGTTCAGGGTGGAGTCAGAGACTGTGGCCATTTACAAAGAGAGAAAGGATGGGCACAAATGAACAGCCAGCAGATTGTATGAATGTACAGTGTGGCAGGTTTGTGATGCATTATCAGTCTTCTTGGGGGAAAACCTTGAATCCAGGAGCAAGGCTGTGTGTAGAGACACTGTAGTTCCCTATGGTTCTGCTGGGCTTGCAGAGGTGACTCAAACATCCCTGATGAGAGTCAGCCCCTATCACTCAAGGGAGGCTGCAGGACCCTCTCACTTGAAGCAACAGGAGTTCCACTTAGTGGCATCCTGATTCCTCTCTGGGCTGACAGGACTTTGGCCAGTTTAAATCCTAGTATCACCTGTGTGGAGATGTTCTGCATATATAAGCAGGAGTCAGGGAAATACCCCTGGCATTGGATTTAATGGTGACTGATCGTAAGGGCCAAACCATATAATGGAATAAAGAAATACTTGATTTGACAGCACTTTATCAGATCATAGGACTTAACCTCAGCAAGGACTCCCAGGGGTGGGGAAAACTTGAGGCTAGGGTGGCTAATAGAGGTCTAGGAAAAGATAGTGGCCACCTCTCGGGGAAGTAGAAATGATACCCATCAGGGGATAGAGAGGGAAGAATAAAGAGTGTGACAGAAGTGGAATCAATGTCTGTCAGCCCAGAAGGTGTATTAGAGGATGGTGTTCCTAAAGGGAGCTCAGATTCAGCAGGAATGTGACCATGAGAGTGTGGTAGCCAACCGGACTCCACCTTGTGCCTCAATGCCACTTTGTACCTGTGCTTGAACAAAGAGCTTATGCTTGAACAAAACACCCCAAACCCCCACATCCTGCTTGGCAATAAACTTGCTGCAGTTCCAGGATGTTTTGTAGCTCGCCTAATGTGTGTGAAACTTCCTTGTGCCCCCCCCCCCAACCTGGCGTGGTTCTGCTTCTGTAAGCTTCCACTTGCTGTCCCCTGAGCCTTCCCCAACTGAGAGCATGATTTAAAAAGAGAAATCAAACTGCTTCCCATTGCCAAGGAAACTTTCTGGGCACTAGCCCCCCCTTGGCCACTGGCTACAACAAATGAGCTCAAATCTAGCACAGAGTGTGGTGCATCTCTATTGTTCTAACTCACTCATCCATAACAAGAGGGCCACCACTATTACCAAGAAATCTCTTGGTTTTTCCATCTTGCAAACCAGGACTGAGCACAAGGGTGGCAGGTACAGAGCTGGGCCCACTGACATTAGGGAGGATGATGGAACTTTGATGTAATAGTGTCCAAATGGTGTGCTTTACCCCGAGAAGGCAGGAAGCAGCAAATACTGTAATGACCAGCAAGGTTGACTCACTGAGGGATTTAGGCTAAGCATCCTCTTAACTCTGGACTCCATGGGCTATAAGTCTTAGTCTCCAAATGGGGGCAGGGGCCATAGCAAAGGTCCTGTTGAATTGCCAATGATGGCTGCCTCCGGGGCACTTTGGACTTCCTATGCTCAGGAACTGACAGACAGGAAGTTACCATGCTGGCAATAATTGACTTTACCATTAGGAGCAAGTGGATGATTTCTACAAAGTGCAGGCAGGGAAAAATATGAGAGGAACCCAGATGGCCCACCTGGCACCTCTTGGTATGTCCCTGTGCCACTTCAACAGTGAATGGATGTGTGGTGCAATCCTGGACTGAAGATGTGATTATCAAGGACCATCAGGAATGAAACATTGGATTACAAAAGCCAAGTAAAGCCATCAAGACTTGTTGGAGTGATTTCTGAGTGTGAGGACAATTGACCGAATTTGATGACACCCTTAGGTCACTCTCATAAGTGTTTTTATGACAAAAATCCTTCAGTGCTCGATTTTATGCCTTCTTCTCAGAGAACTTGAACTAACACACCCAGCATTTCTTTAGCTTTGTATCATGCCTTATGTTTAGCAAAACTGACACAGGCATAAATAGAAGCATAGGCAGCCTCAACAACTTATCCATGGTCACAAAGGGACTTGGCTGGAGAGTGAGGTTAGCTTGTTCCACTCACAGTGAAACCCACTGCCTCTTATATTATGCCAAATACCCCACCAGGCTTTAGGAATTCAGATTAGTTACATGTAAACCCTCCTTCCTCCAAAGGAGACCATTGTCCTAAAGTTGTAAGATGGCCCTCTGCTCAGTTTAACTAGAAGGGGTGGACTATGTAGTTCTGGTGGGTCCACTAGAACTATTTCAAGAAAATCTGGCTTCCATGGCACTCTGTCTGTCTGTGCTACCCTTCCTCTCTGTACAGAGGATCCACTCAATGCCCAGCAGACTCAGTCAACTGAGTGTGTCAGCCAGAAATATAGCATCTGCTGGAGTTCCATCTTTGCCCATTTCTGTCTGTGTTCTCATGGTCAGAGCAAGGTCCCACCCCTTGCTTACAGTGGTAAGAGGTAAGTACCCTTTCCAGTCTGAGCTGTATCTTGACTAGAACTGGGACACAGGGCAAAGTGGGGCTGGTAGAGAGGTGTGCAACAGCAATATAAATAGATGTTCCCATCCGCCTTTTATAACCCTTTTATCTCACTGTCACATCTGCCACCCTTTGCCATATCTGGGGAAGAGCCATCCTTCTTGGGGTACAAAAAAATCAGTTCTTGGAACATTAACAGTGTTCAGATCTGTAAGTCAATGTGTGATGAAAGATGGAAACCTCTTCGTATCCTACACTAGACCTATGCTCCAGCTGGAGATTAATTGGTGACAGTGGCATTATTATACTAGTAGAGAAACAAAAATGTAAGTAGTGGGGATGTCCACACCCTCAGAAAACTTGTTTGAGTCTCCTAAGGCTATCACAACAAAGCTAGACCGGTTAAGCTAAAATATCAGAAATGTATTTTCTCACAGTTCTAGAGCCCAGAAGTCCAAGAACAAGGTCTCAGCAGATTTGATTTCTGCTAAGGCCTGTCCTTGGCTACCAGATGGCTTCTCCCTGTGTCCTTACATGGCTGTCCCCCGTGTGTGTGTGTCTGTGTGCTGACTGTTCTTATAAAGACAGCAGTCAAATAGGTGCAGGACTTACCCTAATGACCTCATTTTAATTTAATAACATCCCCAGTACATTCACATTCTGAGATACTGGGGTTAGGACTTCAAAATATTAACTTTGGGAGAATATAATTCTGCCCCAGAAGCTTTTTGCTATTGTTCTTATCATTAGCTTTGAGGAGAAACAAGCCAAATTTATTCTTTCTACTTCATTTTTTTTTTTTTTTTGGTACTGGGGATTGAACTCGGGACTTCGCCCTTGTGTGGTAGGTGCAGGAACCACTGAACTAAATCTCCGGCTCCTTTCTACTTCATTTTTAAGTGTACAGAACATTTTAATTTTTAAAAAATTCTCCTATTGGTACATTTTAGCTACACAATATGAAACTTTATGATATGTTCCTATGTTAAGACAGAATGAAGCAGAAAATTGACACGTGTGTGGTTTGCAAGGGTCCCGTAACCCAGAAAAGACCAGGGTCATACCCTGAAGAGCAGCATCTGTGCCCTGCCAAGGATCCAGGGTGGAGTCTGTTGAACTGTACCTCCAATGGACCAGTGACCACTGGAGGAAGGGCGACTTCTGGAGAGGACAAATCCCCTTCACTGCAGACTCAGCTGCTAACTTCCTCTTCCGCGTATTGTTTCTGAGCCATCGTCTCAAGTGTTTGAAACAGTGACCTCTTCTCTTGCTCCCACCCTCCATGCCTACTAAACACCCAGGGCATTAGAACATTTATGCCATTGGAGGTAGGGTTAAAAATTTTAGTTCTTTTTTTAACACGTTAGCAATGTTTTTAAAAAGTTAGAAGTGTATCATCACATTTTAAGTCTTATAAGACGTTCAAAGGTCTTGTTTGATGTTCAACTAAATTCTCTCTCCTTGAACCATAAGTCATCAAGGTGATGTGATAGTCAGCTTTCTGTCACTGTAATAAAATATCAGAGTGGTTCAACTTATAAAGAGAAGAGATTTATTTTGGCTCACAGTTAGAAGGTCCAGCCCACGCTCAGTTGTCCCCATTGCTTTGGGCCAATGGAGTAACAGCATATGATGGCAGGAACACATGACCGAGCAAAACTGCTCCCCATGGCCAGGAAGTTAGACAGAGAAAGCACGAGGAAAAGGTTTGGGTCCCATATTACCCTACAAGGGTGTCCTCCAATGACTTATGGGCCCACCACCAAGCCCATCTCTGAAAGTCCTATCATCTCCCACTACACCCACCCTAGGAACCTAACTTTTAGCACATAGGCTTTTGGGGGACATTCAAGATTCTAGCTAGAGCAGATAATCTTGTAATGAAGGTGAGGGAAACTAGGCCACATCGCAGTAAAGCTGAGTTTTCCAAGGACAACTAGGACATTGGCTATGAGTATCTGAAAGTAAGCCAGTTACCCGCTGTGGTGCCTGCATCTGCCGACTTGGTCATTTCTATAGGGAGGGCTGGTGATTAGGAAAACCTGAAATAACACAGCTACTGGGCTGGAGACTTTCAAAGGCAAGTGGGTCACAAGTTGTTCCACCCTCCAATGACCACAATTAAAATTCAAAATTGTAGGCATTTTCTTCTCAATGGCAAATCTAATCTTTAAAAACAGCACTCCATGACTAATTTAAAGGAATTTCAATAATCTGCTTGCTCTATATAAGTTTCTATTTCATTTAGATGTTTGTTGAACCCTTGACCAATCATGAGGCCTTGAACTCTGCAAAATTCAGATTATTTCTCAGCCTGGCAGAATAGACTACATTAAAAGTAAACTACTGACTAATACAAAACTAACTGATGTTCTTTTTTATATTCAATACTGATGGCATGAATTTCTTTGTATATGTTTTTATAGCAATTACTGGCATGCGATTATATATATATATATATATATATATCCGATCTTAGTTTAAATAGGTATATCATACCTATTTAAACTAAGATCGGATTGTTTAATGAGACCAGTTATACTTAAATATACTGCTAATGACTACCTATCAGATAACCAGTAGCCAGCAGCTATTTATTGGGAGCCTGATAAGTACTTTCCACTGTATGAGAACCATGCAGATACAATAAGAGTGTGTCAAATGCCTGCTGTAATGTTTCAAGTTTCAGTTATGGAGGATGGATAAGTTCCAGAGACCCGATGTATGAGATAGAGCTAGCAATATGATTTTATGTACTTTAAATTCATGTTAAGTGTTCCAGCCACACACGTATATATTTTTTTAAAACCTCACAAAGGAGAATGAGGAAACCATGGGAGGTATTGGTTGTGGCTACGGTTTTTTTTTTGTTGTTGTTGTTTTGTTTTGCTTAAATTCTTTTATTGGTACATTTTAGGTATACAATACTTTTACATTTATCATTGAGTGCTTGTACCTGTACATGATGTATCTGGGTTCTTATTTTTTCCCCATTACCTATGGGCCCTTCTGCCCTCCACCCTTCCCTATTTACATAGACTTCGTTTCCATTTTTTTTTCTTTTGTCATAATTTTTCCTTTCCATTCTTTCTTTTCCCCATCTCCTCCCACCACCACTACCCCTTTGGACCTTTTCCTATTTCAAAGTATCAATTATTAGTTATTAATCCTTTTAATCCTTATTTACACTTTCAGTTTCTCACACTGGAGAAACTATTCGGTATTTACACATGTGTGTCCTATTTATTTCACTTAAGAGGATGGCCTCAATATGCATCCATTTAGCTATAAATGACTCTAGTTTCTCATTCTTTATGGCTAAGTAGTACTCCATTTTATAAAAAAAAAACCCCACATTTTCTTTATCCAGTTTCCAGTTGATGGGCACTTGGGCTGTTTCCAAGCTTTAGCTATTACAAATTGTGCTGCTATAAACATGAGTGCACATATATCTCTGTGGTATGATTCTTTTAATTCTTTTGGGAAGATACCCAGGAAGTATATAGCTGGATCAAATGGGACCTCTAGCCCTAGTTCTTTGAAGTATCTCCATACTGATTTCCACAGTGATTGCACCAGTCTGCACTCCCACCAACAATGGAGAAAGGTTCCTTTCTCTTCACACCCCTGCCAGCATTTGCTATTGGTTGATTTCTTGATAGCAGTGTGGCTATTGTCTTGATTGTGGTAAAGATATCATGTGTTTGCATATTTCCAAACTAGTGTGCATATTAAATAGATCTAGTTCTTTTTATTATTAATCATATATCTAAAAACTTCTACAAAAAATTTAAAATCTATTTCAGAAGGACACACAGACATAAACACAGACATAGACACACAGAGAAACATGCACAGATCCATAAAGACACACAGAGAGATTAGATTTTTTTATAATCTATTTCTAACTCCTTAATACATCAACAATTGATTTCAGAAGATACAGGCTGCCACTGCAGGACCCTGAAATAGAAAGGCGCTTTGTCTGAATGAAACAGATGTTTCAGAATGCATTTCTGGCCAGGATGATGTTCCATATAAAGTGTTTAATGGGGTGCACAGGGGTGTAGATTTCCCAGAGGAGCTGGTTGCCAACTCTGGGCTTCAAGGGAGGCCCTGACTCTTTCATTTAACCTCTCTGCCAGTAAACTGTGGGCATCCAGACTGGAGATCACAGCCTTAGAGCCAAGGGAAAAGTTACTATCTGTTGGTACTTTTAACCTGAAGGTCCTTCGGGAGAAAAAGCATTTCATATGGCTTGGCCCAAGTGTGAATACAGTGGTTTTAATTTTGTGGTTAAAATAAAAACTGGAGAGATGATAAAGTGGGGGAAGAGGAAGCAGACCATCAGACTAGAGGATGGAGCGTGTCTCCTTAAAACACCAGGATGCCTGCATCATCTAAACTATAGTGACCTCTGAATGGTTCCCTGAATCAGACTCTGACTGCCTGGGGCTTGAAAACCCTTTTTCAGCTCACATGAGTTAGGTCTTAAATGTCCCCAAAGGCTCATGTGGTAAATTCATGGTCCCCACCATGGTAGTGTTGGGAGGAGACAGGGATTTAGGAGCTGGGGCTTGGCAGGTGGTCTTCAGGTCATGGCAGTGTGCTGTAGAAGGGGATAGGAAGCCCCTTCCCCTTTATCTTTCTCCTTTTGCTTCCTGACCATGAATTATGTGTTTTAGTCTGCCACATCCTCCATGCCATAGCGTCTGCTTTGGACAGGAGCTTAGGAACTGAAAACACTAAAACCAAAATGCACCTTTCCCCTCAATAAGTTGATATTATAGCAATAGAAAGGTGGCTAACACTGTCAGCTATAAAGCTTCAAGAAGGCTTAGATCAATTACTGAAAGTCAGAGGAGACTAGCAAGGTCCACAGTAGGTCATGGACCAGTCCCACAAGATAGTAGTCTGTCTTTGACTAGAGCTCTAAGAACAATAATGAAAAGAGGACAATCATCTTTCTTTGAAACTTAGATTTGAACTTTGTTCTTACTTATAAATAGACATTTAAAAGGCTTCAGTGTGAGATGTGTGGGTGACACTGGCTTCCATACTCTATTCCTGTCCTCCTGAGGCTCCTTGGGATAGTGGATTCTTTTCTAAGTGTTCAGGAAGCTCACAGCACAACATCACACAAATTTGCCCTTCTTTGGCAGGATTTGGTTTCTACACATCTCCATGTTATATCTCTGAACAGCATGAAGTATACCTGCTCTTGGCTAGACACCAAAACTAGGGATTGCAGCTAATTAACACTTGGGGAGCAGGGAGAGTTCATGTGGTTATCAATCATTAGATACTGAAATGCAGCAGTAACAATGAGAGGTCATTGAAATGTTTGCTTTATGCAGGCATGGTGCTGGGCACTGCCACACTCTGCAAGCCTGGCTGACATAGTTACCATTTTTATTTGTTTCGTGCATGGAGACTGAGCCATAATTAAACCCATTTCACCAGGGGAGGATCTCCTTACTGAGAGTCCTAAAATCAAGAGCTATGGGAAGAGATTAAATGCATCCTTTTGGAAAGGAAAGGCTTCCTCTTTCCTCAAATCCAAAGCACCCTGCTACATGATAGACACTAGCTGTCCAAGTAATTCATACAAAAGGCAAAGGAGAGGGTGTTGTGCAAGAGCAAGTGTTAACTGGGAAGACAACACTTAAAAGGAGACCACAATTCACTACTTCAATATTTAACTATCAGCATGAATTCAGCGCCTTGGCCAGAGCTATTAATATCATCTTTGTGCGCTCTGGGACCAAACCCCAAACTTCCTGTACACACAGCAAGGCTTTAAAAATCAGAGCCTGTGCTGCTAAAAAGGCTGGAGACCCCCAGGTACAAGGAGCCCACCCAGGATGCAGCTCCCCTCTCCTGACACTGATGGGCGCTTTTCAGATATTTCTGCAGAATGAATCTCTCTCTCCCCTTCCTTACAGCTGAGAACATGACAGCCCCATGACCAAAGCAAATGGCCAGGCAGAGACAGAGGCATAATCATTTAGGCTTCAAAATAACAACTGAAATGGAGAAAGTCACAGAAGGAGACTCTGGCAAGGGTGGTCCACGAGTCTGTGGTCTCTTGTAAATAATACCAAACATACAATTTGCTTAGCTTAGGTAAATTAAACAACAAAACATTAACAAAGGCCAGTTGGGTTCTGCAGGTGGCAGGTGATCTACAGGAGCATTAGTAGCCACTTAATAACCACTTGAAGATCTGTAGCAGGTGTGGGATTCCTATGGCTTTCCCCCAGAGCTGGCCAGGTGCACATTGACAGTGTGCTTGCCCAAAACACAGCCAGAGACACTCCTGCCTGTGATCATCACCCAAGCCCATGGTTATTAAAGCAGCGTGTTCCTGTACATCACAGAGCAGACTCAGGAGCAAGACTCTCTGGGTTTGCATCTCAATTCTGACACTTATTTGTTATAGACCTTGGTGATTCATAAGTCTAACTGTGATTTAATTCCTTCATTTATAAAATGAGAATAGTAACCATAATTACATTAATTGTTGCTGTGAGAATTAAACTAGTTAATACATATAAATCATTTTGAGCAGTGTGGGGCACATAATAAGTGCTGTAGAATTTTAGCAATTATTGTAACAATTAATATGTAACTATTAATATGTAACTAACTATATAAATGAAGACTATATTTTAATTATTACGTGTGGTTAATTATGATTAATTGTTATGTTATATATAATGTAGCTAATATGCAATATATGTGTGATATGTGATACAGTTTCAGTAATTGTTTATATTCTATAGCACTAATCATGTATCACAGTGTTCCATACATATATGAAATTAGTACTCATGAGATGATGAAATGCATTTAGATATAAGCATAATTTATGCTTTCTTCTAGCACTCCAGTAGATAGCTTGTAAGTGCACTGGAGTGTGTACATTCTAGTCTGGACATAATTTTTCTACATCAAAGACTAGCAGTCTTTTCTATGAAGGGTCAGATAATAAATACTTTGGGCTTTGCAGGCAGTAACAGTACTTTAGCAAACAGTCAACAGAGAGAAGGTGAGCTGGCCCCAGCACCCGGAAGGAAGCTCCCCGCCTCCATCCCAGGCTCCTAGGGCAGAGAAGGTGAGCCGGTCCCAGGACCTGAAAGGAAGCTCCCCTGCCTCCATCCCAGGCTCCTAGGGCACAGAAGCTCAGCCAGTCCAAGCACCTGGAAGGAAGCTCCCCCACTGCCATCCCAGGCTCCTAGGGCAGAGAAGGTGAGCTGGTCCCAGCACCCAGAAGGAAGCTCCTCCGCTGCCATCCCAAGCTCCTAGGGCAGAGAAGCTGAGCTGGTCTCAGAACCCAGAAGGAAGCTCCCCTGATGCCATCCCAAGCTCCTAGGGCAGAGAAAGTGAGCCACGTGGGTGCCAGAAGCACCCCCCCCACCGAGGAAATGAGAAGACACATAAACAAGCCGCAAAAACAGACTTCTGGATCACCTACAGCAACCCCAAAGGAAAACGAGATGGAACAATCTGATACTCAACTACCTGGACTCTCTGAACTGGCAACAAAAGAGGTTCTGGG
>NW_004624800.1:3649750-3668599 GCF_000247695.1 Heterocephalus glaber | reverse complement strand
TAAGAACCAAGAGACTCATGTAATGGTACAAGATCCCAATGATGAATGTAACTGTATTTTATACCTAAAATGTACCAATAAAGTTAATGGGGGAAAAAAAAAGAATTTACAGATTGGTTTACAATTGCCACCCACAGAGTCAGCTGTGGAAGAGGGCAAAACCACAGAGAGTAGATGACTGTAACTGGAAATATATATAGATTTATGAAGATTGGCAGAAAATAAATAAACCTGTTATTACCAGTAAGTGATAGGATTTTCTACATAGGAACAATGGATTCTACAGAAAATTTTTTGAGATTCTGGGAATTAATGAAACTGTCATGGGTAAAATCAACATGAAAAGGGTAGATTACATTTTGTACATTGGACAGTCATAGACTTCACTCCCCTCTGGACCCAGTTCTCAAAGAAAAATACATTGAAGTGTATGGTTTCACATATTTTGTCTACTATTACTATTTTATTTTCTCACAAGTTTGAAGGTAAAACTGGTTCTTGTAACTCTGTTTCATGTGTAAGCAGAAATTCCCCTTATTTTTATACTTGCAGTTTTATGTTACATACTTTGAAATATGTGCTTCTGTCATTAGAATGTAAATTGAATCTTTCATTCCTTGATTTTGGTAAAAAGCCCCATTTCATTCCTAGGTATATTGTGAGAAATGAGTCAATATATCTAGAATTGAATTGAAATATTTGAATAAATAAATGAATAAACTAATCTTTCAATGAGAAAGCAAAAAAACCCAGTAAACAAAAAAGCAGCAATAGGCATTTTTAAAATGGATGACCTTGGGTGTATACAAATAAAACTTTATTTACCAAACACATGACAGAACAGGGGTGACGCAAAGGGCATATTTTGCCTACCTTCCTACCCTGGAGGAAAGAACTAGGACAAACAGGTGGAAACCACAGGGTGCCAGGATCAGCTCAAACCAAATGAGAATGCTTCAGAGTGTGGACTGTCTTGTTAGCAAACTTCCTGACCCTGGGATTAACACAGAGAAGCTGGAAGATTATTTCTTATGGATAATTTTGTAGGGATTGAGTCATGTGGGTGAAGCTAGACGTAGCAACTTTTACAGAGCTTTCTACAGCTATGATTAACTGTTCTGAATTTTGCTAAATGTAGGTCAGCATATTTATCCTGGGAGGTCCAGGAGTGAAATATAAAATTATTACCATGTCTGAGCAATTATAGAAAAAGAAATCAGAGCACAAGGACTAAAGAATGATATTGAGATAGAAATTTCATAATAAATATACCACTTTTTTCTAATAAAGAGATTTTGCATGGGTAATTGATATAATTAAGCATACGTGGCATTGTACAGTATTCATTTTTATATCAAATGAAACAGGTATTTTTAACCTGGTTCAAAGTTCTAGCTCTGGCAAAGTTGTGACTTCTAATCAGATGTTAATTTAAAGTTGCTGTTTTCAACTTTGGTTTTGGGGTAGGTATGTAAGTATTTAGCAATTTTGAATTAAAATTTTTCCCAAGAGTAGCACTACTATCACTGTATGTATATGTCTCCCCAAAGCCTCCTGTGCCCATAGGTGGGGCTTTTGGGAGGTGGCTGGGTCATGGGTGTGTGATACTGCAATTAAGGATGTTTGGTACTAAATTAGTCCACTGATTAGAATTAACATAGTTCTGGGTGTGGCTGAGTAGATTTAATGAAGACAGAAGCCCCATCCTGGATGTGGGTGGCACCACCAAATGGTGTGTAACCTAGCTGGAATAAAAGGGAAAGGCACGCTCACTGCCTGCTGCTCACTGCCTTCTGCTTGCCATGCCATGAACTGTTTCTCCTCTGTGATGCCCCTCTGCTGTGTTGTCCTGCCTGTGAGCTGAAATAAAGCTTTCTTCCTTTAACTTTGGGTCTCAGCTATTTTGTTCCAGCAATGAGAAAAGTAACCAAGACAAGCACATATTCTGTCAGTGGCTTGTTAGATGTAATATGTGACAGAATACATTCACCCCTTGGTTGTTAGACATATGTATTTTTTCTTTTAAGGAGAGAGAATCATAAAATTGTCTTTGATTCAAAACACATGAGACATCCTGTAGGCAAGAACCTCATCTTTTTAGTATGTTGTATTCCAGTAGGACCCTAAACTAAATCACTGATGGACCATGCCACCTTTCAGTTAGGCAGGATGCTTTCAAAGCCTAGGATATGCAGCAAGACCAGCTAACGCCATGGGCTGCTGCAGTTAAGTGGGTTCCTTGGGCAAAACCATGCTAGAGCACCATCAGAGTACAGAACATGGACATGAGCCCAAAGGAGAAGCATTTGACCTGCCAGAAGCATTGCAGGGAGGGAAGGCAACCTGCAGAATTTGTATCTGTCACAGTGAGTACAACTGTCTGTTCCCTCCACAATCCAAGAGAAAATCTACCTGCCGCCAGGTGACTGGATGGTTCTCTGGAGCAGGTTGTCACACTGGAGGCTCAGTGCCAGCTCTGATGCTGACCACGGTGGCCAGGTCCAGCTTGGTAAAGGGAAGAGCAGGTTGTTGAGCTATGTGTAGTGTCCCTCCCTGATTATTTTGTTGATGGTTCCTTTGTTCAACCTCTGGGGTTGCCAAAGAAAGAAGCTTAGTGACGTCCAGGGAACATGTTACTTTGACATGTTACACCTGATTATTAAGGGTCATCTCCTCTACAGTGGATGCCTGTCTGTGAACAGTAATTCACATGTGTCCCCAGATGGTTATGTTTGGAGGTGGGGGTCTTTCAATGTGATTGGATCGTGGAGCGCTGTGCTTACTGATGGATTAACTTACTGAAGAGTTCAGAGTTGAGTGTACTGTTAGAAGGTGAGGACTGATTGAAATAGGGGGTCCCTGGGGGCCTGACTGGAAAGTCTGTCTCCCTTCCCAGCTCCTCCCTCTCTCTCTGCTTCCTAGTCACTATGACATGAGCCGCTTTCTTTGGTCAGGCCCTTCCACTGTGCCTTCCGGCCTTGGAGTCAGCCAACCATAGACTGAAATTGTGAGCCAAAATGAACTCCTCTCCTTTAAATACTATATGTTGGGTATTGTGTCTCAGTGATGGGAAATTGACTAAGACTCCAATATCTTACTGTCTGTGCCCATTCTTATGCGTTAATGCTTCCAGGCTCAGCTTTACACTTGGGCTCCCGAGTCACGCTGCCTGGGTTCATATCCATCTCTGTAGCTTTCTCTGTAGCTTGTTCACAGTTTGGCCTTGAGTAGGTGAGTTAACCCACTTTAAAGTCCTTTTGCTCCTTGGCTTGGTACTGAGGAGACTCCCACAAGAAAAGCTACAGTAGGACAGATGCCATCAAAAGAAGTCATATTCCATATTTCTGAATGTATTACCATTCAATTCTTTAAGAAAAAGAATGGAGACTTCCTTTACTCACCTCTCAAATTCTATACTTTATTCCTTGCAGAAAAAATGATTAGATTTGTTTACCTGGGGAAAAATGTCCTTTGTCATCCTGGCCTATCTATAACCCCATTGTCTATAAGGTATAGGAGCAATGTTGTAGCTAATGTGTCACCTGGGACCTAATCAGGGTTTATGGTGGTCTCTTTGTCCCTGTCCAGAGCTGTACTGAAGACATTATCTTCATCACACTGTGTACTTGATAGTCCCTTATGCAGAGGAGACTGTGACAGGTAATTCTAAATTAAGACTCAACCTGGGCATGGTGGCACGCATCCATCATCCCAGCCCATTTGGGAGGCTGAAGTATGAGGATTGCTGTAAGTTCGAGACCAGCCTGTGCTACACAGTTTCAGACCAGCCTGGACTATATAGCAAGACACTGTCTCAAACAAATAAACAAACAAACACCTAAATCTGATAACAGTGAGTTTCCCATCGGTCCTCTCCTCTCTCTTTCACTCAACTGGCTGTCTGAGACATTCAGATATTCACATGATTCTAGGGTAGCCTCCAGAATTTTTGCTTTTCCTAAGAGAGAAAACAGATCTCCCCTCTCTCTGCCTTCGAATCAGGGGCACGCATTCTACCCAGAGCATCTGTCTTTTTCTCTCCTCATGGGGCCTTCCCCTTGGCATCCTACCTTCGGGACCAGAGTACTGATGTTTAGAATTGTGACTGTCTCCTTAAGATTGTGGGATTTATCTCTCTGTGCCCTGTGAAAGTTTTCTTTTTTAAATCTCCCTGTGTCTTGACTATTCAGGAGTTATTCACTTTGGTGAGAAGCATTTTGAAGCTGTCTCAGTAGTGGATAAGGAATTCCTTTCATGACAGAGCAGTAGTGTTTGAGCTACAGGCACTGGGTATCCTTCTATGCCACATCGCTGTTCTCTCCCCAACCTCTGCCTCAAACACAGCTGTGGGGAAACAAGCTCAATTCCCTTGCAGTTTCTAGACGATGTGCTCCTTATCAATAGTGATCCAGAAAATTGTTCTCATGACCATAAACTTGTATATTATTGAGGCAAAGTAAGGACCACATGAATATCCTTTGATAAATATTAGCCACTAAAATTCTCTTTCACCTCCCATTGAAAACATTACTTGCAATTTGCTAATTATCAAATGTCTGCCAGGCACTTTTTTGTTTGCCCCATACTATTTCAAAATTGTGCTTCAACCCCCCAGTGTACTGGTGAGGAAGTGGAGGGCTAGGAAATTAAGTAATTTCTCGAAGGTCACATGTCTGGTAAAGGGCAGAGCTGCAATTTTTACTATCATGCCTAAGAGCTCTGTCTTATTAAGTCTGTAGTCTGGAGAGGAGGAAGCAGGGCAGGCAGAGGAAATCCATTTTCTGTGATGTAGGAAAGAAGGCAAGCTGCTGGGATGTGAGAAGCTTCTCCTCCTCCTCTCAAACCTTTCTGTAAAGTGCTCAGCACAAAGCCTGGCTATGATGAACAAGGGAAGATTCACAGCATTCACATCCAATTCAGGTCTGACAGCACTGTCTTCCCAATTTCACCATTAATGACCCAAGTCTTGAAAGGCTTTCATTGTTTCAAGTTTATGACCCGGATCAGAAACTGGAACTAGAATTGTAGATAATCTCCATGGTTGTCGGTGGCTTCATTAGTGATGATTCTTTGAAGGATGTTATCTGAGTTTGCAGGTACAAACCCTAAGCCCTGAAATGATGCTGACATGGCATCCCCAACTCATGCTGATTCAAAATCAAAACAATATTAAAATATACACAGACCAGTAAAACTCATATTTTGGACATTTTAAGTCCTTATGTATTAAATTACTTCAAAAACATTTGGCTCCTTTTTCTTTGCTTTGCTGATTCCTTCAGTTCGGCATAGTCACTCCTGTTAGAAATCCAGCTCCATCCCTTGTCCTGTACCAGGCCATCTTGCCATCTTTTGGAATATTTGTGTGTCCCAGGCCAAGGACAGTGGGAGGGGGAGGCAGGCTGACGTCACACTGACACCTGCCAGTCCCTACCAGGTGGCTTCCTGTTCAGAGGCACTGGCCTGTGTGAGGTATGTTAAGTATGTAGTGGCTTTGCTGCCTTTTCCTTGTGGTCTCTGTTTCCCTGTCTTGACCTTCACTTGGTGGCTTATTTGCCAACTCCTACCATGCCCACCAGGCTGACTCTCCCAAATCCATTCCTCCCTTACCCTTTGCCATCTGCATGTGTCATCTGTAGCTTGTTGTTTCCCCTCTTCTGTCACCTCCCACAACCCTGCAGGGCCTCTGCCTCAGGTCTGTAGTCCCATAGCACCACTATGGAGCACTCCAAAAAGTTACCCACCACCCAGATATGCTCTGCAGTTCCCAACCTTAGAGTCCATGGTCCCAGCTCAGACACATTGCATCTTTCATGCTTATTTTATTTTAGTTTGTGGAAAGCAACCTTTGCTGATCATGGTTTGGTAGCATTTTTCATTTATTGTCCACTGTGTCTGCTGAGAGGCCAATCTTTCTGTTCAGAGTGAACCAGGCAAGAGCAAACAACAGGCAGTATGGACAGCCAGAATGAAGAGCAAGTTTAGATTATTTTCAAATTCCTTGTCAGTATAGATGACAGAAATACAAATGACTTGTGCAGATGTGTGCAGCTGATTTTTAGGAAGTTTATCTTGAATTCTGAGACCCTGTATTTCAGTCCAGCATGGATTATACAGGTAACTCAGCCTTTGCATCCTTTGGTAAAATAAGGGTGGAGTGTTGTGTTTGGCACTCATTCTTCGGTCCAGCTTTGGCAACCTGGCAGTCTTTGGTTCCCTGTGGGTCCCACTTCTACTTCTTCTGATGAGTGTCTCGGCTCTTGTACCTTCTTCCAAATCCCTTCTTGGTGCTACATTGGATTGGAAAGATGGAAATACTGCTACATAGCTTTGGTTTCCAAAGTCTTGGCCCAGTTCCTTATTGTTTGTTGCAGGACATATAATGACTTAATGACACTCAGGGTACAAATATCAGACTCTGCCACCAGTCTGTGAAATAGATTCCTTGCAGGTGTTATGGCTTGTGTTTAGATGTCCCCTCAAAGCTTCATGTGGTCATAGGTGGGGCTTTTTCAGAGGTGGTTGGATCTAAAGTACGTGATGCTGGGATTGATTCATGGTACACTCGTGAGCATTAGGATCAAGAGCACTAGGGTTTAGGGTATGAATACTGTCCTCCCTAAGTAGCACGGATAAGCTATATGGAATAGAAAGAGCTGTGACTGTTCCTTGTTGCTTTGCTACTTTCTGCCTGCCATGAACTGTTTCTCCTCTGTGATGCCTCTCCTGTCATGCCATCCCTGCCTTGGAGCCAGCTGATTATGGACTGAAACCTCTATAAACTGTGAGCCAAATAAACTTTCCCCCCTTTAACTTGGCTGTCAAGTATTTTTTCTCAGCAATGAGAGAAAAGTAAATAAGACAACAGGGAATCAAAGCTTGTAACTGACAGCACCAGTGACACAGCCCCCACTAAGTAGGTAGCAGCCCATCTGTGTGGAACATACCATCAACACCTGGCAGTGGCACATGTGGCACATGGGTAGACCGGAAACAGCTAGATTAGAACATTCCAAAAATCCAGTCATGTCATATGGTCACAGTCTCATTCCAACTGGAGCAGGAAAGAAAATGCTGCATCAGTTAGAAAACACGTTAGTCTTTTCTCCTGCTGCTCCCTCCATAACCATACCAACATAGTCAATCTCTGTTTGCAAATATATCTTCTAACAGATATTAAGACAATTAACAGAAACTGATTTGGCCTTTATTTAGATTGTTTTTGAAAATCTATTCTTTGACTTAAGATGGTATAGAGATGAAAGTGGAGGCATAAGATGTGATGTATATTTTCTCAGTCTTTACATTAAAGTAGAGAATTCGGTATGGCTTATTTGTCAGTCTTCAGAGAATAGACAATGATTCCTAGGCTTTTCATTTCAATAGCCAGTGTGATTTCACAAAGAAAGGGTTATGCAGGGCTGGGCATTTAGCTCACTGGTTCTGCCACTTGCCTCACAAGCTCAAGGACCCGAGTTCGATCCCTGGTACCAAAAAAACCCCAAACAAACAAAAACCCAAAAAAAGAAAGAAGGGGTTATGCTTCACCAGATTGTTAAGAAATCTTTGAAATTTACTGTCACTTAATCAAAGCAACTGTAATGAAATCATTGTGCACACACACACACAAGGAAGCGGAGCATTCATACCACTTTGAAGCAAAGTTCCTTTGTATCAAATTAAACTTCACCCAAGGAATAAAAGCATGAAATATAAGACAAGTCCAAAAAATTCAAGTAATACTGCCAATAGTGCAGAACCATGGAAAGTAGAAATGGAGATTCCTGTCTAGAGAGGGCATTCCGGATTATACCCCTGCCCCAGATTTTATAGCAAGACATTTAGAAACCTCAATTCTCATCCCCAGGGTCCAAAAGGACCAGATAAGACAATCAACCCAAGGACTTTCTTGCCCATAAATGATTTTTAAAAAATAATAACACAGTTATTGCTCATATTAATGAGGTTAACGGTATTAACAGTATGGATTTTCAGGTTGGTGAATGAGACTCAGTAGTGTCACCTCAGCAGAGAAAAATAAACAGAAATGGAAAGGGAATCCAGAGGTATAACTTCAGGGCAGCAGAGATGCTGAAGTGTGGTTGAACAGGTGACAACTTTAGCTTTGACAGAGACAGGGATAGAGGTGAGCTCTTCTGGGATCCCCTGATTCTCCAGGGCTGGGCTCTATAACTGGCCCGTGCAGATGTAGGCTCTCATCTAGGGGAATTTGTCATGTGGTTACTCACCTGAGCAGCATGGATCAAGCTCTCTGTCCCCCAGTGCCTGCTGTCCACAGTTTTAAACAACCAGTAGGACAAGAGCTACTCTTGTCAAAAAGACCCCTTCTACAACCATTACATAACCATTACATATAGAGGTTTGGATAAAGTTCTATACTCAGAGAAATTGTATTTCTTCGTGTGTGTGTGTGTGTGTGTGTGTGTGTGTGTGTGTGTGTATCTGTGTACAGGTAATTAGTGGCATTTGGCTGAAAATATAATTCCAATGCTGCTTGCTTAACCACTTAGCATGAAACAAGCATGGCTCTCAGAGGAGGAAGCTGACCCCATTCCCCACCTGCTCACTTTCTTCTACCCTGCTTTTCCTGCAGGTTGAGTGAGCATCAAGCCTGCTTTCTTTCATCTCTCTGCAGGTAACCAGGTGGCTTCCATGGGCTACATGAGACTGATCCAGTGCACTCTGAACACTGCAGAGGGGATGAGGGTTTCCTGGGTGCAGAGGAAATGGTGCATTATGAAACCTGGAAATGTGGGCAATTTACCTCCCATTCAGGAAGGCTCCAGCCAAGGGGAGGAGCAGGTAGATACAAGCCCTTTCCCTTCTTCTGATGCCCCATTCTATTGCTGAGTGGATCCACCCTAGAAAGAGCTGGCAAAATCCAGCTCTCCCTGTGCCTGCACAGAGCGGTGGGAGCATGAGTGTTCCAGCACAGTTTTCCACACTTTATTCCTCACTTCTCCCTGACCTCACTCTCAGATTGCTATTTCCAATCTAAAATATAAATAAATACGAGTCAAATAGAGAAGAAATGGTAAGAAAAAGAAGGAAGAGTTTCTGGAGATGGGGAAGGGGATCCCTGGGAAGGAGAAAGCAGAGAAGGGAGGTAAAGGGATTGAAAATGATAGAGATATGTTATATAGACATACCAGTTCCTCCGAATGAGTGTAACTATTGTGTATTGCAGAAACACACACACACTCACACACACACAACCCAAAAACCTCCCCCTAAACAAAACAACCCTCCACTAGTTAACTTTTTCTCCTGGCTCTGGTATCTGGGTAAGCTAAGTTAACACAATCTAAATCATATTCAAAGTCATGTAATGGAAAGAAAAGGAATAAAAGAAATTGGATCACACTTGACATTAGTGTCGCATATCTATTATAGAAGTGAGGTGCAGTTTACTTGCCAGGAGCTGTTTCAACCCACTCCTGTGGGAATAGCTCCTCTTGTCTCCAGGAGAATAAGAAAAACAACCCACCTACTAGAGACCCTACACCTTCAGAGCTCAGAACAAGCACAGTATATTGAAAGACAAGCATAGCATTCCATGAAAGTAGAATTTGCTTCTCAAGCCTCTTATTTTTTTTCTGGCCTGTGGACTTTTTGAACTTCTACCTTCACTCATCAAAAGCTACATAAAAAGACTGTACAATATCTTAACAACTCATTCCAGAAGAAAGGCTTGTGAGCTGTGAGGCTACCCTTGAACAGCTGTATGGCTGTGAGATTCCCACAGCTCTCCAGCCTCCTGCTACCCATCAGACACAGTTGAGACTGGCTGGAACAGTCTGGTAACACACCAAGTGTGAGCATGGTTTAATCTGTGGGCTTATTTCCATCACATTGCTCTAGTTTATGCAGCTTTCAGAAGAAAGTCCTCTTCCACCTTTGGGTACTAATTGCCTGTTCAGATTATGGATCTCATTAAGCTCTGTATATCTTCATTTTCCAGGCTCAGTAGTAATTGAGTGCTCAGTCATTGTTATGTGCTTTATCCTGACAACATTTATTAAAATGAAGCAATTAGCTATTGTCTTAAATGGAGTTTAGAAGTAAGGCTCATTAGATGCAGGCTCATTACAATTAACTTAAATGATAAATGCAAAATTATTTGATTCCAGCTTTAACCTGAAAATTGGTTCAACTGGATTCCTCTAGAGCTGCCTTTCCTTTTTCACATAACAGCAAAAACTAGCTGGAAATATTGCAGTGAAACATGATATTTATTAAAAGGATATTATTAAAAATGCAAAGCTCTAGATCGGCTCACAGGGCTCCTGTATTGTTAACATCTGAACCTGCGTGTACCTGGCAAAGAGTGTCAAGTAATTGGACCCAGAGGCACTCTGAAGTTGAGGTGAAGAAGGACACAGGTGCAGATGTAAAGTGGCTCACCCTTTCACTTGCGCTCAGCTTCCCAGGAGACACACACACACACACGCACACACACACACGCACGCACCCTTTGCGTGCACCGTGGTGACAGTGCTGAAAGGAGATTCCTCTTTCTGTTGATTTGTTCCCAGGGTGTCAGGGCCTTCAGTGATTTTCTACTGGGCTAATCAGTTATTATAGGAAGTTGTGGTTTCCCCAGCTCCCTTTCCATTCTTCAGACATTAGCCAGAGCATTTAGAAATGCTGTCTTTGTCCCAAGAATCCTATGAAAAGGAGACAAAAGGAGAAATCTTGTCTAGCTGCATCCAAAATCCCTTCCACATCGCATTCATCAGAGGTAAGTTTTGAAAAAGCATCACTTTAGAGATAGTGTCTCGGGGTGGACTCCAGGGTCAGGCAGAATGCTAGCTGCACCAGTGACTACCTGTGTGGTCTTCCAGATGTGTGGGAATAGATAAGATAATGAATGAAAGCACTTACTCAATTGCATGTGTCAAAGATGTGCAATGACTAGATTTTCCTTCCTACCTTGGCTCCCATGGGTTTCCTCAGTCATTTAAATGACTGGAAAGCTCTAGGGTGGGTGCCAAGCCCAATACTAGAATGTCCAGTTGTTATCAAAAGTGCATAGATGATTTTAAGTTTCTCTCCTTATCAATAGTTAGGTACTCTAGTATTTGATTCAGATAATAAGGACTCTTCAGTGTAATTCTTAAAAATCTCCAATAGATAACAATTTGAAATATACAGAAGTCTTCTTAGTGGTCATGATTTGGTTGTGGCCTGTGGAAATGAATGTAAGAAAAAAGGATAAAATTATATTCTATCCATAAAGCTGAACATGAACAGGCTGTGTTTCATTCAGCAGCTGTATTTTAAGCCAAAGCTGCGGCAGGTATTTTTCTGGGCACTAAAGATACAGCATGCCCTTCCCTTTCATGGGACTCAGCTTTTGTGTGTGTGTGTGTGTGTGTGTGTGTGTGTGTGTGTGTGTGTGTGTGATTTGTATGTTTAGTCATGCTGTAGTTAATTTTTATCCTTCAGGAAAGGAATAGGATATGCATGAATAAGTGGATGAATAATAAATATTACTATATGATGAGTGACAAATGATATGAAGAACATTAATTTAAAACCTAAAAAAAAACCCCAATAAAAACCAGTAGGTACTATTTTGAGTGGATCCCTGAAGTCAGCAAGGAAATATTCTAGGAAATAAAGTTCTGAGGAGCGAGGAGCAGGTATCCAAGTCCTGAGATGGGGATTACACTCTAACCAGTCTGAAGAACCAAGTGGAGGTTATGTGTGGTTCCAGCTGAGTGCACACAAGTACACACATACACACCCTGTGCACAGGATTTCAGCTCCTGTGAAATTACAGTTGACAGTGTTTTCTTGCACTAAGTGGCATCGATTACTTGTATTTAGAAAACTCTCAATTTTTCATGTCTCAAAGTAAAAGTCTTCCCAGATTACCATGAGGACACATAATTCACATACCAGGGACTACATGAAACGTCCATGTCAAGCACTATGTGCTTTTCTTCTATCCAGTAACAATAGATATTCTCACCTACGTTTACAAACTCTGAATTTGTTTTAGGAAGTCTCTTCCTCTACATTCAATTATTTGACTATCTAACTTAGGCTTTCTCATTAGTCTCTCAGTCCCTCATCTCACATGAATATGGACAGGCTGGAAGGCATTCTCTAATTAGGGTGTTTCATTTGTCATTTGTTCTCTTAGTGTTCCTTGGTTATTCTTGCCCCCTCAGGAAAGAGACATATTTTTGGGATTGTAACAAGAAAATGTGTCAATTACAGAGTGTATATCAAGGGCACAATGCTATCTTAATTTGTTAATTATGTTAACAATTTAAATGCAAGTTTTTATCATTTACTTATGAGGCAACAGTTGCCAAAACATTAACTCACCAAGGTCAAGAGACAGGAGAGTGACAGAACTAGTTAGGAATAGTCCCATCCATCTCACCCCATGCACCTTCTGAAATGTTGAAGCATGAAACCTCAGTGGAGCATTAAGAAATAAAATGAATGAAGACAAGCTTTGACTCCATTGCAGTTCCTTGTGCCTGTCTACCCATGCCATTGTCCACTAGAGGCTGCCAGCATTAGATTTAGGCATTTTCTCAACAGTCGAGAAAGACAGAGATGGAGCAAGAGGTTGTGCACAGTGTAGCCCAAGAAGTCCAGATGGCCCCTACTGTAGACTTTCTGCTTGTACAGTTCAGTAAATAAATTTCCTCCGACTTGAATTGCACCTGACAGACAGAGACAAATACATTTTTCTTGGCTTTAACAAGACTCCAGTAGCATGTGGAGCATGCATGAGTGTAACATGTACATGGTCCTTTATCTATTGCTCTGAAAAGGGAGCCTCCAGCTTGATATTCCCCTCCCCTCCTGTACTGTGTTTTACAGTTTTAAGTTTTATTTAGGAATGTTACACACCCTTAAATACTTCATCTGTGATGAAAAGTTTGGATTAAAATTCACTTTTTGCACTTTTGCAGTTGTTCTAGGACAATTATGGAGGAGAAGACAGATGTCTGAGACATCTAAAGACATCCGCTAAGACGTCTCTGCACCATTATCAAAAAGCAATGACTATGTATGAGTAGGTCTAATTTAACTCTATTTTGTCCCATTTTTCTATTAATCTACCTTGAAAACAATTCTAAATTGTCATGATTACATAATTTTACAATAAATGTAGAAACCAGATAGCCTTCATCTTAAAACTGTTCATTTTCTGAAGACGTTTTAGATATTCTAGGTCTTTTGTCTTGTCATATAAGTTAAAAATAGCTTATCAGTTGCAGTTAAAAAAATCCTGCTGGAATATTGATTGAGATTAAAATCAACCTATGGAACTATTTTAGAAGAATTGTCATCTAAACATTATTGACATTTATAATCCATAAACATGGTATAACTCAGTTTATTTAGTTCTTTAATTTCTAACAGTAAAGAGTTAGAGTTGCATTGCAGTGTTTTGTGATTTCCAAAGATCTTGAGTGTCATTTAGGAGATTTAAATACCTAAGTTAATATTTTCCGGCATTGTAAATAATTTTCTTTCAGAATAGTTTTTGGTTTACAAAACGATTGAATAGCTGGTGTAAAGGGCTGACATGTACTCCACGTAGATTGCCCCAATCATTACCATTTTACATTGTTACAGCTGGTGGGTCAGTAGTTGTTTTCCTCAGCGTTTACTAGAGTCAGACATAGAAGAGTGCACTCCTCTGTCCAGCTAGAGATCTGAGGAATCCAGCTGAGGGCCTGGATACTATGGCAATGTCCCATATGAATCCATCTGAGGGCCTAGAGCCCACAGCAATGTCCCACAAAATTCTGCATTAGGAGGCTGAGGAATCCGAGGTGAAGACTGAAGGATTTGTGAAGAAAGTCCAATGGCCAGCAGTCTGCACTGGCAGGCTGAAAAGGTGATGCTGGAAGCTGAAGGATCTGTGCAAGAGCCAGGAGATGACACCCAAGGCAAAGGCAGATCAGAGCTCCCAGCTAAGTGTCTGTGCCAAACGCCAGCAGACCATGCTCAAGGTGAGGGTGAGGACCAGAACTTCTCCCAAGAGAACAACAGCCATCATTGGGGAAGACCTGAGCTCAGTCAAAGGGAATACCTGAAGCTTTTCTGAGGGAAATCACTATAAAATCCTCCCCTCCTGTTCTTTTATACCATTCTCCAGAACCACACTAACTCAGTTCAGCTGGGTGTTCCCACTCAAGCTGATCACAATGGTGATGGATCATTATGAAAGTACACCTTCATTTAGGTTGCGTTAGTTTTTCCCTATGTCCTGTTTTTCTGTTCCAGGATCCCATTGAGGATAGCAGAACCTTTAGTAGTCATGTCACCTTTGGATCCCCTTGACTGACAATTTCTGAGACTTTCCTTGATTTTGATAACCTTGAGAGTGTTAACGAATATTGAATGGGTATTTTGTAGAATGCACCTTCATTGGGATTTATCTGATACTTTTTTTCATGATTAGACTGAAGTAATGTGTTTTGGGAAGGAAACCTTCAGGGGTAAAGTGCCATTCTCACCGTAACACATCAAGGGTGCATATTACCAAAACACCATTGGTGTTGATCTTGACCTTGGTCACCTGGCTTAATTAGTGTTTGTCAGGTTTCTCCACCATTTTGTTACTCTCTTTGTTCTGCCTTTCATAGTTACCCTCTTTGGAAGATACTTAGAATGTGCAGCCAGCACTTAAGGGATGGGAATGCTGTTCTATGTCTTTGAGGGCAGTTTCTACATAAATTACTTAGAATTCTTCTGTGTGGTAGATTTGTTCTTTTCCTCTATTTGTTTATTCAATAATATATTTGTTTCAATATGAATTCAGGGATATTTATTTTATATTCTGTATTAGAAGCCCATATTACTTTATGGGCTTTTTTTTTTCCTCACAGTTTTTCAGCTTTGGCCATTGGATGTCTTTTAGTTTGTTTCTGTGTCCCTTTAGCATCCACCAAAATGTTGTTACTGCCTTTTCTGTTTCTTTACTTTCTGGTACAACGAAACATGCCAGTTTCATCTTGTGTACTTCCTTCCACCAACCTAAATGCAGCCATTTCTCCAAGAATCCTGGTTTCTTCTATTGGAGAATGCTGTCAGTAGAACTCAAGTTCTCTGTGTTAGATGTATTTGCTGGTACAAGGCAAGAGGTAATTGGTGCTGGGTCCTCTAAATTTACTGAATAAGAGGATAAGTGTCGTATACAGACACATACAAGTAAATATTTTTATATGTAACAGCTGTTCTATATTATGCTAAACACAAGCACATCCCCATGTCTCCAACACTAATCCATTTCCACATGAGTTGTTTCCAACTGTGGAGAGGGCTTTTAAAACAAGAGAGGGAGACAAATGTTCTCTGTG
Source organism: Heterocephalus glaber (assembly GCF_000247695.1). The sequence goes on along the minus strand of NW_004624800.1, from coordinate 3,653,240 downwards.
ACTCAAAGAAGCTATTTTTTCATGGTTACTGATCACAATTAGTCCACACAATAAGCTACAGATGTTTGACTTCATCAGGCCAGGCTAGGTTAGGTTGTGTAAAAAATAATCTAAAAATCACAATATCCTAACACTGCATACTGAGTTCTACATAGACTATGTGTCCTACACTATAGCAAGGGCCAGAAGGGGCTCTGCTCATGGGGGATGGCTTCATCTCAACAAGTACTTCCACAGTCAGAAGAGGAATGTGGCAATTTCATTACAAGAACTTAATTTGTTGTTCAGTAAGTGTGTGCAGATCCCAGTGAGAAGTCGGTGTGAACTAGAGAGCATAGCCACAGGCAGGTCCATCCAGGGCCTTGCCCAGACCTTAGCTGCTTGGGCCCACAAACCACATCAAAAGACCAGCCTGGAAAAGAGCTGCACAGAGGCATAAGCACCAGCCAGAGAGCCTCCCTGATAGCATTGGTAAGTGCATACAGAACCTAGCCAGAAGCCTGCCAGGACACCACCCACTGGGATGCACAGACCCCAGCCAAAGTCCCTCCCAGATGAGAGCTGCCTAGGAGGGCAGGCCCTAGTGGGAGGCATGCCTTGATATAATCCCAAGTGTGCACAGGTCCCAACCAGAACACTCCCTGGACAAAAAGACAGCTCAGGGTTCCAGAAGGCTACCACTCTGAACCCAGGAATTGGCACAGTAGTGAGCAGCAGAGAAAAGGCTATTCTGTGGCTTGCTGAGAACTGAAGATCACTGGGTGAGCAAAAAGTTGCCTCAACAAAGGTGCAGCAGGCTGCATCTGTTGAAATGAGAAGACCTATAAACAAGTCTCAAAACCAGACTTCCAAATCACCTAAGGCAACCCCAAGGGCAATGAGATGGAACAATCTGATACTCAACCACCTGGACTCCCTGAACTGGCAACAAAAGAGGATTTAAAAAAACGAAGGCAGAAATAATTTCTCAGATAACAATAAAGATTGTGTCCATAGTGCAAGACATGATTAAAAAACTAGAGCAGACGCAGATTAAAAAAAAAAAAATAGAGGAGCTGAGGAACAAGATGGAATCCCAACATAGAAAACAAATGGAATCCATAAAACAGATGCAAACAGATTTTCAGGAGATTAAAAACTCCACTGAAAGTTTAAGCAGAAGAATGAGACAACGTGAGGACAGAATTTCAGATATAGAAGAAAAGATTGCAATTAGCGACCAGGAAAAGAAAAATTTCTTTAAAATAATAAGGGAACATGAGAAATCAATCCAACAGCTGCTAGATGATGCAAAGAAGAATAACATAAGACTGATAGGAGTCAATGAAGAAACAGGAGAGAGTGCAAATGACTTAAAAAAGACTGTTCACAGAAGTGATGGCAGAAAACTTCCCAAGCAGGGGAAAAGAACTTGACATACAAATAAGTGAGGCACATAGGACTCCAACTAGCCTTCATCAAAAAATATCTACACATAGGCATATAATAGTTAAGATTCCAGAAACCCAACTGAAGAACAATATTCTACATGCAGTTGGAGAAAAGAGAGAAATCACATACAAAGGAAAGCCCATCAGACTTCTTCATCACAGCAGACTTCTCAGTGCAAACCCTCAAGGCAAGAAGAGCTTGAAGTGACATATTTGAAGCCCTAAAGGAAAACAACTTCCAACCCAGATTGATGTACCCTGCAAAACTATCTTTCAAAATTGATGGAGAAATAAGATACTTTCATGAAAAAGATCACCTGAGGAACTTCATGAATACCAAACCAGCACTCCAAAATTTTTTTTTAAATATCCTAAGAAAAGACAATGAGGATCACAACCCCAAGATGCCCAGCAGAATGAATCTATCAGGCATGACAAGAAATTAAATGCAAAGGGGGAGAATTCAACAAAAAGAAAAAGTCATGACAATGATAAGTCAATATGTGTCAATTATAACCATCAATTTTAATGGTCTCAATTCACCCATCCAAAGAATAGACTGGAGAGAATGAGTCAAGAAACAAGATCCAATAATACGTTGCATAAAAGAAACACATTAATTAAAAAAGAAACTCATAGACTGAAAGTTAAAGGGTGGAAAACAATACTCCATGTGACAGGAACCTGAAAAAAAACAGGAGTAACTATCCTCTTTGCAGATCAAGTGGATTTCAAACCAACACTAAGAGAGACAAAAAAGGACACTACATCCTTCTAAAGGGAACAATCCAAGAGGAAGAGATGACAATCATAAATATATATGCACCAAATACTAGTACACCCAATTATATAAAACAAATATGAACAGACATGAAAAATCAAATAAGCACTAATACGATAGTAGTGGGAGACCTCAATACCCCACTGTCATAAATAGATAGATCCACTCAACAGAAAAATAAACAACAAAATACTAGAACTCAATCAAACTCTTGAACAAGTGAACTTAACATATATTTACAGTGTTCTACCCCACAAAATTAGAATAAACATTCTTTTCAGCTACAGATGGGTCATTCTCCAAAATAGACCACATATTTGCTCACAGACCATGATTAAGTAAGTGCAAAGGAATTGAAGTTATCCCCTGTATATTATCAGACCATAGTGAGATGAAATTGGAGATCAATAGTAAAAGAAACCTCAGGAATTTCATAAACACATGGAAATTGAACAACATACTTTTGAATAACCAATGGGTGACACTGCAAATTCAAAAAGAAATAAGACAGTTTCTACAATTAAATGGCAGTGCCAATATAACGTATCAGAATTTATGTGACACACTGAAAGCAGTCTTACAAGAGAAATTTATAGCAGTGAATACTCACATTAGCAAAACAGAGCAAGCTCAAATCAACAAACTGATGCTGAACCTCACACTTCTAGAAAATGAAGAGTGAGACAAACCCAAAGCTCATATAAAGGATAAAATTATAGAGCTCAGAGCAGATGTCAATGCAATGGAGACTAATAGAATGACCCAAAAAATCAATGAAGCAAAGAGTTGGTTCTTTGAAAGAATAAACAAAATTGACAAACCCTTAGCCAACCTTAACAAAAAAAAGGAAGGAAAAGGCCCAAACCCATGCAATTAGGAAAGAAAAGGGAGAAGTTACATTGGATCCAGCAGAAATCCAGAGGATCATCAATACCTACTTCAAGAACCTGTATGCCAATAAGACAGAAAACACAGAAGAAATGGACAGATTCCTAGATACATATGAATTACCAAAGTTGAACGAAGAAGACCAGACCTGAAAATGCTACACAACCCAATATCAATCAACAAAATTGAAAATGTAATTAAAAAGTTACCAACTAAGAAAAGCCTTGGCCCGGATGGCTTCACTGCTGAATTCTATAAGACATTTGCCACTACTATTTAAGCTCTTCATTGCAATTGAAAGGGAAGCAACACTCCCGAATTCATTCCTGGAAGCAACCATCACCTTGATCCCCAAAGCAGAGAAAGACCCAACTGCAAAAGAGAACTATAG
>NW_004624800.1:3635300-3648355 GCF_000247695.1 Heterocephalus glaber | reverse complement strand
GTCCACTATCACCACTCCTGTTCAATATAGTTTTGGAAACATTAGCCATGGCAATTAGACAAGAGAAAGAAATAAAAAGAATAAAGATATGAAATGAAGAAGTCAAATTGTCATTATATGCAGATGATCTGATACTCTCTATAGAAGACCCCAAGAACTCCACCAAAAGTCTTCTAGGCTTAATAACTCAATTCAGTAGAGTAGCTGATACAAGGTCAACACACAAAAATCAATAGCTTTCCTGTACACAAACAACAGACTCACTGAGAAAGGAACTGGAGAAGCAATTTCCTTCACAACAGCATCTAAAAAAAGAGGAAATACCTAGAAATCAGCCTAAGGAAAGAAATCAAAGAACTCTACTCTGAAAACTATAGCACTCTGAAAAAAGAAATCGAAGAGGATATCAGAAAATGGAAAGACATCCCTTGCTCCTGGGTAGGAAGAACCAACAGTGAAAATGGCCAAACTTCCAAAACTGCTATATAGGTTCAATGCAATCCCAGCTGAAATTCCAGCAACATACTTCACAGACCTTGAGAAAACAATCCAAAAATTCCTCTGGAACCAGAAGAGAACTAGAATAGCAAAAGCAATTCTAGGTAACAAAGACAAGGTAGGGGGTATCACAATTCCCAACTCGAAACTATACTACAAAGCTAGTGTGATAAAAACAGCCTGGTAATGGCAAAGAAACTGACCCAAGGACCAGAGGAACAGATTAGAAGATGCAGAAACATCTACACACTCAGTTACCTCATCTTTGACAAAGGAGTCAAATACCCTCACTGGAGGAAAGATAGCCTCTTTAATAAATGGTGCTGTAACAACTGGGTTTCAGGTTGTCAAAGATTAAAACTAGACCTGTATCTCTCACCATGCACTAAACTAAAATCGAAATGGATTAAAGATCTAAACATTAAAATAGAATCGCTGAATTGGCTGGAACAGAGGTTAGGCAGAACTCTTCACTTGATCTTAGCCAAAAGGTTGAGAAGCAATAGGCAGAACTCTTGAAGACATTGGTGTAGGAAAAGATTTCATGAACAAAACTTCAGTTGCATAAGAACTAGCACAAAGAAGCAACAAGTGGGATCTCTACATATTAAAAAGCTTTTGTACAGCAAGAGAAACCACGAACAGTGTTAAGAGACAACCCACAATGTGGGAAAAAATTTTCACCGGCTGTGCCTCAGACAAAAGTCTACTGTCTAGTATATATAAAGAACTTAAAAAAATCAGACCTCCCAAATTTAAAGACCCTATCCAAAAATGGGCATCCGAAATGAACAGACATTTCACAGACAAAGAAATAGAAATAGCAAATAAACATATCAAAAATGTTCAACATCACTGGCCATTAGAGAGATGCAAATGAAAACAATGCTGAGATTCCACCTCACCCCAGAAAGAATGGCTGCTATCAGGAAATCAACCAATGACAAATGCTGGTGGGGTTGTGGAGAGAAAGGAACCCTTCTCCATTGTTGGTGGGAGTGCAGACTGGTGCAACCACTGTGAAAATCAGTATGGAGATTCCTCAAAGAAGTAGGTCCCATTTGACCCAGCTATCTCCCTGCTTGGTATCTTCCCACTAGAATTAAAAGCATCTTACCACAGTGATATATGTGCACCCATGTTCATAGCAGCACAATTTGTAATAGCTAAATCTTTTAAACAGTGCAGTTGCCCATCAACTGGAGACTGGATAATGAAAATGTGTTTTTAAAAGAATAAAATGGAGTACTACTCAACCATAAAGAATGAGAAACTAGAGACATTTATAGCTAAATGGATGCACATTGAGGCAGTACTCTTAAGTGAAATAAATAGGACACACATGTGTAAATACCAAATAGTTTCTCTAGTGTGAGAAACTGATAGTGTAAGTAGGGTTCAAAATGTATAATAGATAATAGGAAGAAATGATACAAAGGGGAAGGGCAAGTGGGAGGGGTAGGGGTAAGGAATGAAGGGAATGTAATTAACATGAGAAAATGAAAAAATGGAAATAGTCTTTGTAAATAGAAAAGGGTGGAGGGTTTGAAGGGAGGACAGGGGAATGGGGAAAAAATAAGAATCAGGATATATTATGTAAAGGTACAAATCTCCAATGATGAATGTCATTATATTGCATACCTAAATGTATTAATAAAATTAATTTTGGAAAAGAACTTAATTTGTTCTATGACCTTGGGAAAGATGGCCACATTTGTACTGGTGTGGGAAAGATGGTCAAAGTTGTATCTGTCACACAATATCAAGTTCGTAAACAAAAACAACATTTTGCCAAATCCTTCATTTGCAAACAAAAGTGTTTGTTAACCAACGTACCATTGTATTTGAAATATACAACTTGATAAATTTGGAGGTGAATACACACCCATGCAGCTATTACAACCAGCTATGCCATACACCTATTCATCATCTCCCAAAGTTTCCTCCCATCCTGTTTATTATTATGCTGGTGATGAGAAAAAGTAAAGCAAAATCTATCCGCAGCAAATTTTAACATCAGGATCTTGAAGCAGTATCTGAACCCTCACATTCATTGTTACATTGTGCACAATAGCAAAGAATATGATATAAATGCCCATCCATAGATAAATGGATAAAGAAAATGTGGTAAGTACCTACAAGGGAACATTATTCAGCTTAAAAAATACAGGAAATCTTGCCATTTATAAAAACATAAATGAAGCTGGCAGACATTATGCTGAAGTTAAGTAAGCCAGCCACAGAAGAACAAATGTTGCATAAGTTTACTTATATGATGAATCCAAAATGGTGAAATTCAGAGAGAGAGAGAGAGACAGACAGACAGACAGACAGACACACCAGGGAAATAGGAACTTGAGAGTGCTGGATTTCTAACCTGGTTTAAGAGGCTGTCCTCCCTGTCCTCACCCTGAACCTGGTCTTAGTGAGTACTAGGCACTGAGAAATTTAATCTCCTTGTTCACTTGTCTGAATAAGAAAGAAGGACAGAAAAACAAATATTTGTCCTTCCTCTTCCACTTCTTGGGCAAACATTACAAATGCCAAATGAAATTGCTATGGTCGTATTATTTCCTTTCATGTTACTTGTTATATAGATTTTAGAATGAGACAACATTCTACATTTATGTCTAAGCAGTTGTTTGAAGGGTTCTCTCAACTCCCTCCCTCTGTCCCTTGTTACTACATGGCGTTTGTAGCTGGAGGGGCACCTGTCTCCCGTGCTACACACTACCCTCACTGTGGCCCTTCCCTAGATGTGCAGAGGACAGCATCGTGGTGTCTTGACCACAGCAGAAGTGATGAGTATGAGGGAGGGAGCTGGGGTACAGGCAGGGGCTGTGAGGTCACGAACCCTGTTGCTTCCTCTCAGCCCTCCCTGGGCACCCAACCTTCCTGGGATTCGGCTATCACCGCCATGGATCATCTGCTTCTACTAATAGTTTAATTCCCTGAAGAATTCAAACACTGAAAGGGAGGCCTGGAAATCCAAAACAAAACAGAATAATTTTCTAACAACTTAATTTCAGTTTCCACGGGGGCGGGGGAAGGCCACATGTATTGCATAGGCAGAGAGCAGCGTCTGACACAGCAGGCAGAGGCACTGAGAGGCAACACTGGAGTGGCCACTACCTTTGCAGAGGGTTCCACAGACATCACAGGGGCATGATGGGAAGCAAAGGTGAAGGTGTCACCCCTAGGATTTGATGACCTCAAATTAAGTTTGATAATATACACAGTGATCATGAAATTGCAGGTGATCCTCAAAAATTCAAAACAGACATAGAAAATGAAGAAAAATAGCATATTAACTTATAAGCAGAAAAACTGGCCTAGAGTTCCATCTCCCCAAATCAGAGCCTTCAGCCTTGTTTGCAAGTCTACACAGGGAGGGAAACTTGTAACACAGAGATGGAATAAGGAGAGATGTTCAAGGCTGGCGTCATTGCACCTAAGGCTGCAGAGCAAGATGTTTTCTTACTTGTGCATGACCTGTCATGCTCTGGCTCTGGTAGTGCTTAGGGACCCTGATGGATGCCCTGGGGTGCAGTTTTTGTATTTGCATGGATGATTCCTTTGTGAATAAAGTTGCTAACTTAAAAAATGTGTCCGTTATAATCAGAGAAGTAGTGAATAAGAGAGTTTGTCTTCTGAGCACCCCTTCAGCTCTTAGTTCTGTTACACATGCTCCTTCTATGCATGAACACATGTGCTTTTGCAATTCTCACTCCTTATAAGGAAACTGAGGCACAGAGACCCCTAATCTTCATGCTTGTGCAGGAGCCAGGATTGAAACCCAGAAGTCTGTCTCCAGAGCCCCCAGGACTCATTCTATGCCAATTGGATTATTGTTCAAATCTTGGCCTGAGGACCTCATAATGTGACCTTGGCTTCTTCTAATTGATTGCAAATTGATTTCTGGCTTAGCTTCCAGGGGCTGCTCCTAACCTCATCTCAGGTGATTATACTTGTCACCATGTATTCCCAGGCTCTGTATGTGGTTTCCATATTAAAAAGGGTTCATTCTAAATTGATTCTGACCTTATTGCACAGTGGGATTTCTATCTTCAGTCTTTTTCTTTTTTTTTCATTTAGTTTTTATTATTACATCTTTGTTTACTCCTTGATTCCTTCTGCCTGGCAAGAGATCCAAGCAACATTTTACCAAGGGTCTAAAGCACAGCTGGACAAAGAAAGCCAGCCCCTACAGGACCTCAAGGGCTTGCTAGAGTTGAGCATGAAGATGTCTTTTAAAATGATGACCAGTTTAAGAGAGATAGAAGTCTTTGCTCTTCAAGGAAGCTTTATAGGCCCCTGTACCACTGCTTTGAGAAGCTTACAAGTTTCTCTGCATAGAAAACTGCAAGTGAAAATGTTTACCTTTGAAGGCTGAAAAAACACTAGGAAAAGATTCTAATTAGGCCATACTTTTTTCTAAACACTCGACTCCAACATTCACAAGTAGGAATATTACACAAGTGATGTATTAGTCATCTTTCTTGTTGCTTAAAGTCATCTTTAAGTCATATCTGACACAGACAACTTAAAGGAGAGATTTATTTTGACTCATGGTTTCAGAGGATTCAGTCCATGGTTGAATGACTCCAAGGCAGAACCATTGTGGCAGAAGGGCATGGTGGAGTAAAGCTGTTCTACTAATGGCACATGGGAAGCAGAGAGTGGAGGAAGAAGCCAGAGGGGCAGGGGTCAGAAACTAGATATAGTCCATAAGATCCCACCACTAAACTTTAGTGGGGCCATAAGAAAAACTGTTTGTTAATTATTACATTAAAAATATAAGATGATGCCCGTAAATGTGTATGGTAGATTTAAACATATATGATGAGTCAATGCCCACCTGATTTCACTGAGGCAGGAAAATTTGAGTGCTCTGTTGTTTGTTTGTTTGTTTGTTTGTTTGATTATATGGCTTGAACGGGATCTTTTTGGAGGGTTACAAATAGTCATGGTCCAGTGAAACAGAGGACACTTTAGGCTAAAGCACTAGCTTGGATTTGGGTGGAACATTTGAGATCTCTGCAAAATGGTAAGAGGATAAGCCCATCAGGAGAGGGTAAGAGAAGATCAGGGGTAGTGAGGGACCATGACATAAGTGTTCTGGAGTCTAGGGAGAGCAAGCTGGAAGGGCAGTACTAGCAATGAGCACCATCTCTTGTAAGCACTGCTTTCTATCATTCTTGGCTTTCTCTTTTGACCTGTGACAGCCATTCTTGAGTCTGCATGTATGAAGAGGAGCTGCTTCTGGCACGCTCGGTATCTTGACGCACCTGTAGTTCATTTGGGAGGAAAATTATGCTGGATGGAGTAAACAGGTGCATCAGAGCTAAGGTGCGAGCTCAGCAGAGAGGCAGTGGGCTCAGGCTCCAGGTGCCAGCTGTGTCCTGGGCCACTCCCAGAGAGGGCTGAGTGCCATCAGAGCTTGCTCTGCCATGGCACAGCTGAGTGTCATTTCTTCACTGGAATTAGGTTTTCAAAATTACTTTCTCTGTGGACTCCAAATCCTGATGAGGATCTCATTATGGATCTCTCATTTTTAATTCATCAGACTGAACAAATTGTTAATAAGGCCAAGAGTCATTTTTAATGAATTAATTTTGAAATTTTATAAAAACAAGTCATACGATATATAAAAATAAAATATCCTTACACAAAAAGCTCCAAAATAGAACATCGTTAACAAAGTTAATGAATGTACATTTGAGACTTTCCCCAATTGCCTCTCTCCTTCCTGTGAAGTTGAGCATGACTTTAAAAAGAGTGCTTGTTCTTTCTTTACTTTTCTTTATGGTTTTCCTAAAAACACATCAATTAACTTCATTTGTTATGGAGCTTTTAAGGTGCTTTCATACTATATGAATTCTTTTGTGAATTCTTTCTTCCCCCCAGAATTTACATGTAAGGAAATTGCCCAGATGGTACATATTGCTCAAATTTTTATTCTTCCTGGTCACACTGTCCTCTATGAAGATGTATGTGTGTGTGTGTGTGTGTGTATATATAGTGATATGTTTATTCCTTTTGCTCTTGATAGGCATCTCAGCATTCCAGTTTGGGGGTGACTTGTTTGCCCACACAACCCAGGCCGCTTGTCTCCGAGAGGAGACCAAGACTGTCACTGCTCTAGAAAGCACCTGTCACATTGTCCTCCTCTGTCCAGAGCAGACTCATATGCTTCCCTGTCCACCAGGGACACTGCAGCCCAGCAGGTCTGAGGTGAGTAATTCACACTGTATGTGTATGTAACCAAAGCATTCGTGCCCTCTTTTACGTACATATGATTTTGAATTGTCCACTCTATCTCAATAAGATTATGCAGGGAAGGACCTGTCTGCAGAAGACAAGCAGTAGTCATCTTCCCAAAGGTGTAAAAGCAGCAGTCCCAGCTGGGCATGGTGCTGCATGGCAGTAATCGCAGCACTCTGAGAGGCTGAGGTGGGAGGATCACAAGTTTGAGCCCAGCCTGGGCAACTTAGTAATTTTCTGAGACTCTGTCTCAAGATAAAAAATTAAAAAGGCCTAGATTCAAATCACAGTACTGTAAAGGGGGAAAAGAAATCAGAGCAATGAGATGCTGGGATTCGAGGGACAGCAGAGCAGGAGCAGTGATCCTCTCCAGCTGGAATTTCATGCTAAAAGATTCATTCCTTTGTATTAACAACACCATCTCCATGGGTTTCCCTTTGGGAATGGAGCCCCTTAAGGCCCTGTGGTGACACAGGTGGGTGCTGGGTGACAGCCACCAGGGCAGTGCAGAGCACTCTGGGCCCCAGGAAGGGAGGCAAAGCAGCTTCGGGGGCAGAGCCCTTTGGGCTGCATGTTAGGAGAGGAGCAGGTGCTTGGCATGAGGTGCCACAAGTGCACTCAGGAGACTCAGCCTCAGCACCTGCACTCCGTTTCCATGACAGCTGGAACTCTCCTAGCAGGGCCTTCAGATTGCAGAGGGGGTGATGAGAAAGACCAGGGTCTCTAAAGAGGAATTTGCGCACCAAGCCTCTAGAAGTTTAAATTAGGGAATGACATGGCTATGTCTGTAGCTTAGAAGGAAATTCTGGAATTCTGATCCCAGCGTATGGTAAGCTAAATATATCAAATACCCTTTTAAATGTGCAGCTCATTATGAAGAATATGAGAAAAATGCATCTGCCCATGGAGAGAATTGAAAACCCAGGATGCCAGGCATAGTGACTCATGCCTATAATCTCAGCACTCTGGGAGGCTGAGGCAGTAGGATTGCAAGTTTGAGTCCAGCCTGTGCAACTTAAGCAATGTGAGAACAAAGCCTGATTGTGGCAAAGGGGATCCAGGGACGTTTGCCATCTCTGAGATAGAGGCCCCACTGAAAGATCTCTTGGGACAGCTGATGAGTCCTTGGGACTAGAAGAAGAGGGCGGGGACCAGTATCCTGTTTCCCCCAAGCCACACCCTGGGACACCCCATGGTGAAGAGAGAGAAAGCCAGTGCTCCTACTTGGCTAGGGCTGACAGAGGCCTGCCCTCCCGGCTTCAGTCAGTCCCTGCTTTATGGCTGAGTCTCCCTTTGCAGTCCACAATACCTGCATGGCTTGGGAAACCCCTGAGAGAGAAATTAACAAAATTGTCCAAGGTAAGTCGTGTCTCTGGTCTCTTCTAGAAACAAATACAAAGGTGTACAGTCCTAAACCAGTTCTTACATCTAAAGGATGTCCATGGATACAGCCTGCAGGATCCTCAGATATCAGACTGGCCAGACCTTCAGATGATAGAAATACCAGATTCAGGGTAAGAAACACACGTGTTTAAAATATTTTTAAATTAAAGAGAGAATTTAGTTTGCTGTGCATATTATAACTTCCTTAGGTGAATATTTTAGTACTGGCTTTTAACATTTCTTCTTTTGCATATATTCATATACAACTAATGCCATAAATTTTCTACAAAGCAGAACTTAAGATCTATCTCTCAAGTTTTAATATGTAGGATTTTCCTTGAAAATCTTTGGAGCCTCTATAGTGTCTCCTTCTTTTACCAAAGGGTTGTTTCACAGTATATAACAGTTTTAAACATTTGACAATGGAGATTAATCTTAACATACTATAGGTTTACATCCTGATACATGGATCTTAATTGGAAATGTCAAAATACATTGTAAACTGACCATATCCTAAGTTGAAAGTGCTGGAATTTGTCTAACCAAATGAGCCTCATAGTGTAGCTACACAGTGCACTCCACATGCCAGTGTTTACCCTCGTGGCTGAGTGGCTGGAGGTGCGTCAGCTGCGTGGCATCTCAAAACTACAATAAAAGATCAAAATAAAAGATAATGACGGGAAGTAGATCTTTGGCAAATGGGAAGGGGATCAAGAGATAGAGGAGAGAAGAAGAGGATGAGAAAAGAATTAATATACATTATGTATATGCACTAACTCCCCACAAGAAATGTGATCATGTTGTTCCGTAAATATGTACCAATAAGAAATAAACACTGGAAAAGAAAGAGAGAATATCGTGCTGCTTATCTGCAGCCTGGAGAAAGATCAAATTCAAATTCAAAGTACTGTTTTTTATCTAATGTGTATTGTTTACACTCCTTCATAAAATCTAATAATTGCAAGTCAAAGCATCGTAAGTCAGAAACTCTCTGAATTTTATTTTCATTAGCACTTTGTTTGTCATTTGAAGGAGTTACTGAGTTTCATGTCAATCCTTTCAATTTGTTAAGACTAACTTTACAGCCAGTTATACAACTTCTCATAAATAGTCAGTGGGCAGATGAAAAAAAGTGTTCTACAGTTGTTTTTCACATTAGTAAAGTTAGTCAAGTTTTATAAATTGAACTGTGTGATTTTACCCAAACATGAAAACTAGATGGCTGAAAAGTTAGAAATCCGGGTCTCTTTCTTTCCAGGCAAGTGTAGATCAGGATATAAAATATTACTCATATTATTTTCAGCCCAAGCCCTTAACATACAGATGAAGTTGGCATCATTTCAATAAAGAGAATTCTATTCTCTTCCAATTACTTGGAGAGGATTTAGATTGTAATGGGGACAAAATCAAAGTCGCACGGCAGTGCACAGACTACACTGCCAAGACAGGTCTGCGCTCAGGAACATCAGCTTCATTAAGGAGCCTGCTTAAATATTTAGGAAGTTTCTTATTTTCAAATGAGGCAAAAGAATTCTCAATAACCAAGACTATTTTCCTTCTTTCATGTGAATAAATCTGTGGACTTCCATATTAGAATAACATCAAATACTTCCATCAATATTTTATTTACACAACTTATGTTTATCCATGTTTACTCAGCTTCCAGCAATTATCTGTGGTGTGTTCTTTGAATAGTCTGGTTTTAAAACATATTATTAGTCCTGATTTTGCCCCACCTAGTACACAGAGACAGTTTTCTTAGGATCAGCTTCCCAATGGAATGTAGTGGGTGACTGCCTACAACACCTTAGATAATTGATGTCCCAGGATATTATTTTACCAGAAAAGCATCCGTCTTAGTCACTTTCTTCATCGCTGAGACGGAATACCCACCACCCACAACTTGGAGGAAGAGAGGTTTATTTTGATTCACAGTTACAGTCCATAGTGAGCAGGCTCCAAGGCAGAACAGCATGGCAGAGGGGCCTGGTGGGGGAGAACTGGTCTTGGCATGGCAGCCAGAAAGCAGAGAGAGAAAGAAAGTAGGGCCAACCAAGGAGTAGTAGAAACCCTTCCCGGCTACACCCTCAATGACACACCTCTTCCTACCACACCCCACCTCCTAACAGTAAGTCAGCTAAACACCCCCATTACCCAATCACCTTTCAAAGGTCCTGACCCTGATCCCTTGAGGAAGGTTTTAGGGGGACACCTAGACATAAACCACAATAGCATCTTTCCTTAGATCTTAGTTTCCAGCTTGTGACATATGACAGGTAACATCGTGATAAAATAAATCCACATACCTATATGGTTCTTTATGGAATGAACGAACATAAAATGAAATCAGAGGTGAAGCATGGGGCAATATTTTGAAGAATTTTGCAAGTTACCAGATAGAGCTCATATTTCTTCAGGTAGATGTTTCTGAGCCACTGGAAATATTTGAGAATCTGTTTTGCACAAAGGTAAATTATTTTGGTATGTGCAATGCAGAGACTAGATATAACCAGAAGGAGTAATCCAGGAAAAGAGGAGATTTGAGGACAGAGATGGTGCAGTACTAAGTCAAGGCTGGAAGAGGGAAACTGAGTGGAGATGATTGACCCAAGGCATTTCAGGATCAACCAAATAAAGAACACAAGGCAGGGGCCGGGGGATTTAGCTTAGTGGTTCCACCACCTGCCTTGCAAATGGAAGGTCCTGAGTTCAATTCCCAGTATCCAAAAAAAAAAAAAAAAAAAGAAGAAAGAAAGAACATAAAGAAGCTGCGGGGAAAGATTACATTTCCTCACCCAGTGATAAGCAGATGGTAACGCCATAAATGAGATGGATCAGGAGGTGGAGAAAATAGAAATGGAGGCAGTTAGGATTAAAAGATCTTGATGGTACCAGTAAGAAGAAATTTTTGATACTCTGTAGCCATTTAAAAGTTTACAATAAAACATTCAACAGCTTTCTTGAGGTATAACTGACACACTGCACATATTTAATGTGTACAGTTTAAGAAGTTGGTATGTTCCATACAATTTTTATATAGAGATCATGTAATCTATAAGCAAAGGCAAATTTACTTTTTTTTCTTTCCACTCTAGATGTATTTTCTTTTTCTTGATTTATTACATTCCATAGGAATCCTGAATACAAATAATAAGAGAAACTGTCCTTGAATTATTTCTGATCTTGGAGAAAATGCCTTTTTCCTCTATCGTCTTTAGCAGTTCTAGGTGATATAACAAAATATTAGAGCTTGGGTTGCTTATAAACAGTGGAAATGTATTTCTTACACTCCTGGAGTCAGAAGGCCAAGATCAGGGATTCCAACATGGCTTGGTTCTGATGAAATCCCCCTTCCAGATTGAAGACTGCCAACTTCTGCTTGTACAATTGTCCCCCTTTATCTATTGTGGGATTTACTCCCAGACTCCCAGTGGATGACCTAAATCACAGATAATACCAAACCCTACATATATTATCTATTTTCATATACATACATATATATATATGATGAATATATATATATGATGAAGTTACTCAATTAGGCACAGTACGAGATTAAAAAATAATTAATAAGCAAATGGAACAATTATAACATTATACATAACAAAAGTTACGTGACTAGGGTCTGTCTTTCAAAGTATTTCATCATGCTATAGATCTTAGCAACCTCATCATACAAATTTTCTCTTTGTTAGAAAAATTTCATTTCCATTTAAAGAAAGCTTTTCACAGCTTCTCTGAGGCATATCCAATGGTTACCAGTTAATAAGTGTCTAATGGTAGTAGCTCTATTTAGCTAAACAGTCTTTATAGCGTGGACATAACATGAGTTATTTATTTCTGAAATTTCCTATTTAACATTTTCAGACTATGATTGACTGCTTGTAACTGAGAGCACAGAATGTACAATCATGGATCAGAGTGAATACTGTATCCTCATGTGGCAAGAAGAGTGGTCTCTCTAAGGCCCCATCTATAAGGGCTCCACTCTCATGACTACCTCCCCAAACTCCCTGCTCTCATCACATTCAGAATTATGATTTGCACAAGTGAATTCTGGGAGAACATAAATATTCATCCAATAAAAATGCTGCTAGCTCTATAGTTTTCATAGAAGTTAATATTAGGTTGAGGACCTTCCCTTATGTTCCTAGTCTACCAAACTTCTACCTTTTTTTCACAATTAAGAATAGACATTGGATTTTTAAAAAATGTGTTTTCTGTATCTATTGATGTTATTGCTAATTTGGTGAATTATATTAGTTGATTTTTGAAGGCCAATGCCTTCCAGGGTTAAAATTCACTTGTCCTCATGTGAATCCTTTTTATACTTGTATAGTATGTTGTTCGATTTGCTTTGCTAAAGTCTCCTGAGAAGGGTTTTCTCTATATGTATGAGAGACACTGGTGAGCAGATTTCTCATTCCACAATGTTTCTTTCAGTTTCAATAACCAGAGTCAATTTTCTATAAATGTTTTATAAAAATTGTTATGATGTCTCCCTTAAATGTTTGAAAAAATTTTTTCAGCCATCTGTGTCTGGGATTTTCTTTATGAGAAGGTTTTTAAAACTACAAATTCAATTTCTTTAGTAGATTTAGAGCTATTCAAGTCATATATTCTTTTTAAGTGAGTTTTGACAGTTTGTGTCATTCAGAAATCCATCTATGATGTTGTTTACAATATGCCCTATTATTCTCTTAATGACCCTGAATCTACTGCATGTTTATTTTGTTCCTGACATTGGGAATTTGTGTTTGCTCTATCTTTTTTAAAAATCATATTTAGTCTGGCTGGAATTTATCAATTTTATAGATCTTCCCAAAGAATCAGATTTTGTTGCTTTTCTATTATTTTTAGCTTAACTATTTTACTTTTTAAAATTCTTTTATTGGTACATTTTAGGTGTA
>NW_004624800.1:3548401-3634544 GCF_000247695.1 Heterocephalus glaber | reverse complement strand
ACTTTCTAATTTAATTCTTTTTTTTTTTTTTTGGTACAGGGGATCAAACTCGGGTCCTTGCACTTGCGAGGCAGGCAGCAGAACCACTGAGCTAAATCCCTGGCCCTCTAATTTAATTCTTTATGGTCAAAACCAAATTTGATATGACTTAATCTTTCTATATTTATTGAGGGTAGTATTATCAACCATAATAAGATATATATTGGTAAATTTTCCATGTACAGTTGAAAATAATATCGATTCTGTAGTTGTTAGGTGGAATATTCTATGTTAATTGATCAATTGAGGTCAATTTGGTTAATAATAGCATGGTTAAATATTCTATATCATTATTACTTTAGTAACTATATATATTAATTAGCTTTCTGTCCCTGTGACAATAAACTTGAGAAAATCAACCTGAGAGGAGGAAAGATTTATTTTGATTCATTGTTTCAGAGGTTTCACTGGTGAGGTACAACATCATGACAGGACCACATGGTGGGGCAGAGCTGCTCACCACAAGCTAGTTAGAAAGGAAGAGGTGGGACCAGGCATCTCCAATGACCTGACTTCCTCCCACTAGGCCCCACCTCTTAAAGAGTTCATTACTTTCTAATAGTGCCACAGCCCTTTAACCTAAGGGCTTTTGGGAGAATCCAGATCTAAACCATGAAACTATATTTTCCTCCTACTTTGAGATAAATGTTTAAATCTTCTTGAAGTATATTATTTTTGCCAGTTATATATTTTGAATTTACATTATGAAGAACAGAATGTTTAGAATCCCTAGGTTCTCATCATCCTCTTTATCAACAGAAAATGACTCACTTTATTCTGTGTAATAGTCTTTGATCTGAAGTCTATTTTGTCTATTTTTATTTCATTAAAGTTGGCCTTTTATATTTTTTCCACCTTTTTCATTTCAGTAAGTTTTTATCTTTATATTTAATGTGGGTTCATGATAAGTGGCATACAGCTTGTTCTTGCTTTTTAAATTTAATTTGATAATCTATGCCTTGTAATTGAGTTATTTAGAATATTTACATTCATACTGTTAAATTTAAATATATAATTTTAATATTGAGCTTTAAAATTTTTTTTACCATTTGTTCTTTGTTTCATTTTCCCTCTCTATTTGCCTGTGTTAGATTATATATGTTTTATAATTCCATTTCTTCACCTTGGTGGCATTAGGTTAGTAGTTACGGTAATGTTTATAGTATATATTTGAAATGTAAAGATACAGTATATTACATTTTTAATGTAGTTATCACATCTAGAATTCCTCATCCTTGGTTCAGATAGATTTCCATCCAGTGTCTCCCTGAACTTCCTTTAACATCTTTTATAGTCCAGTTCTATTGATGATAGATTGTTTCAGATTTCATGTGCCTGACACTTATCCCATCATTCTTGATGCTTTCTGAAGCAGTTCTGAAGGTCCTCTTTCCTGAGGTATTTATAAGGTGTGATAAAAACTATTGTGAATGCTGCTGCTGAGTACTATGCAATGGAAAGGCAGGTTGCTAAAACATGACAGTGTCTTCATCCACCAAATCTGGCACTGTGCAACTTCTGGCTCTTCGCCAAAGTCAAAATGACAATGAAAGGGAGACATTTTCATCTATTCAGGATGTCAAGGCAGCCACAACAGCACAACTGAAGACACTCAGGAAAGAGGACTTCCAGAACTCCTTCAGAAAGTGGCAAGGATGATGGGATAAGTGTGTTCAAGGTGAGGGGGAGTACTTTGAGGGGGATTCATGGCAATGTATTTTAACTGTAATATATTTTTTAATTTAAACATTCACTGTATTTGCAATCTCATCTCATATTTCTCAACCAGAAAGCATTGTTCCCCAAAACACAGTGGCAATTTCCAAACTCCAGCTCTCTGAGAAGAAACTTGCATAAACAATTTGTCTTTGAGCATCTTCTCTCTGTATTTCCTTTTGAAGAATTTGATATGTGTGAATTCATGTTGTACTTTTTATTTGGGGGATGTCAAAACAAATTAAATTTCCTTTCATCTGATGTGCTTGTCTTTAGTACAAAATTATTCTAATTTAATGGAGAGAAGAAAAATGCTGAATAGAATAGCCATTGAATTCTATTTATCTGCATTGTTCTATGTGATGACTTCTCCCTTCCTCCTATCTGCCACCCTACATCTCAGCCAAAAAAAAAAAAAAAAAAAGACTGTTTTTCTCTGTGACTTTCTGGGAGTGTGAAGCTGGGATGACTATCCTCAGATGGCTGCCTTCCTGCAGCTTCCTCCTGGGGGCTGCTTCATGATGGTAGGAGGCTGGGATCACCCTGAGAGCAGGAGAAATACCAGAGGACACAGCTGATCTCACCATATCCATCCACCTGGTGGAGGGCTGGCAAATCTGTCACCGAGGGCAGCAGGGTGGCTCTTCAGGAGCTCTGTCCTGCGGAAATGACTTTAGGACAAAGAGGAGAATGTTCTCACACAGAGATGTTTAGCAGGTTCCAGGCCCTCCACAGTGTCACACGGGCATCAGAATGTGGGATCAGTATGTAGGTAGAGCCAGCCTCAGATGATTACAGGGAGATGTGCTGCAAATTAGTGTGGAAAAGAAAAGGGAGAGAGAGAAGTTGAGTGTTTTCAAACTGCATATTATATCAGAATATCCTAGAGGGTTTGTTAAAGTACAGGCTGCAATAGACCTCAAGTATCTGGACTTTTGCCTGGTGTGGTAGTACACACCCATAATCCCAGCACTCTGGAAGGCTGAGGTGGGAGGATCACAATTTGGAGCCCAGCTTGGGCAACTTAATAACTTAGCAATACACGGTGTCAAAATTAAAAATAGAAAAGGGCTGAGGATGAAGCTCAGTGTGAAAGCACTGGTTCAATCTCTAGCTCTAAACAAACAAACAAACAAACAAAATTTGAATTTCTAACATGTGTTCAAGAGATGCTATTGCTGCTGACCTGAGGTCTCACACCTGAGGATCCCAGCCCCTCAGGTTTAGGAAGCAAGGTCTGCCTCAGGTTGTGAGGAATTTCATGCCTAGAGCTCACATCGGATGTGATGATGGGGATCTGAATGGACGCCACCTCAACCCTAGAATTCCCATCTCTGTGCCCAGTTTGGTCTCTTCGATGCCATGTTCCAGCTCAGCCCGAATTCCTCTGCTTCCACCCCATCCTCACCATCGTGACAAAATGGCTGTAGGAGCTCCTGCTCTCAGATCTTCTCAACTTTACATCTAAAAAGGAAGAAGAAATTTCTCTCCCCTGGTATTTTTTGTATTCCTCCCAGGCACAGTGATCATGGGACTGGGTTAGACAATGCACTTTGCTGACCTAAAAATCACTACAGTCAGGGAAGGTATTGATTAGACCAATCAAGGCTGGCCCTTGGTGCTGAAGGAAAATCAGCCTTGTCTCATCTTGGGGACCAGAGCTGAGAGTGGGGTGACCCCTGTGGGGTCCCCAGCATGGTGCTTGACTGCAGGCCACTGAGCTGATGGGTCGATAGCAGCTCTCAGCTAAGGTGCTCACTGATCTTCCAGGAAAAGAACAGAAGGAATGGAGATGAACTCAGGCCTGGAGGCCTGAGAAGGACCAATGGCTGAGCAAGGCTGGGAAGAGCCCTTCCCAAGATGGAGCCCTGAAGACGGTGAGTCAGTTATGGCCCCAGGCATGAGTCACCAGCTGCTTCCTGAGATCTTGGCCACTTCCTGGCATTGCCGGGCTCTTCGTGGGTGTCACTCTGGCTGTCGGCCCTGTATATGCCTTTGCCAGCCTCCTGTCCCCCACCTGCTGTGGGTGACCTCCCTCACCACAGCCATCATCACCCCACATGCCCATACACATCCCATGCATAAACCCACTATGCACGCGCGCGCACACACACACACACACACAAACACACACACACACTGCCCCCTGCCTTTCTGGCCAGAGTGGTCAAAGATTTTCACACATCAACATTCCTGGGGGAATAGGATGTCAGCAGGGTCTGGTTCCAATCCCTGTTCCAAGAAGCCAGGCCAGCATTAGGAATGGAAGAGAAATGAGCTGCTTCACAGTTACAGCTAATCTCTGTTTAAGGTTTCCAAGGGACAGTGGGTGCCAAGTCCCCTGACACCCCAGGCAGCTTGGAGGGCATCCTAGGGCACAAGAGGCTCCTTGCTCCTGTCTGCAGGAGCCACTATTCTTGCTCTGTGCATTCCTTTGTGCAAAGGCACCGGATGACACAGTGAGCCTGCAGTTGAGGGCCAGTGTGGAGGGACACAGGCACCACTAACATCGAGCATGGAAGGGAGTTCTGCAATGAGACAGAAGTGACAAGGGAAGAGAGGAGGCAATGTGGGCGCAGCACTGTGCCAGGTCTGAGGACCCACCTGGGCTGGAGGTGGAGGATTGGGCTCCCTGGACCAGGATGCAGAATGTTTCTACACCTTCAGGTGGATTTTTATCCCCTAACCTGGAAAACACATCTACCTACAGGGCCATTTGATGGCTGTTAGGTTTGCGCCAAGAACTCCTGCCTCATAAGGAAGATTCGGAAATGAAGCCCTGCAGTGAAACAGAAGGAGTGGGAGGACCGGGTGGTACTCAGAACTGGCACACATTCACTCTGGAGTGAATTGTGCTTCCTGTTGTCAGATCACTGTGTGCTCACTGGAGACACCCTAGGAAATGCAGGAAGAGGCTAAGGGAGAAAATGCATTCGTTCCATCACCAAATGACAACTATTTATTTGCAGCGTTGGGGGTTGAACACAGGGCTCGGTGGCTGCTAAGCAAATGTTCTAACACTGAGCTGTAGCCTCAGCCTGACTATAATTATCAATGTTATATTTTGTTATATGTTTCCTTCTAGTCTTTTTGTTCTTGTTCATGTGTTTGAGATTGTGTTTTGGAGGCCAAAAGAAATTATGAAATTGCATAAATCATTTATCACAAATATTATAATTAGTTCAGAAAAAAAATATTCCTTAACTGTGAAGACACTTTCCAGGTTCATCCTGTCATGACTTCTGGGAAGAACATATATCACACACTTTATGTTCCAGAAGAGCCTGTGTTCCTCATCCTTTACCATCCAAATTAGCAAATGTGTTCCCAAATTTAAGCAATTGCTTCTTTAAGCATGTTTTATTCTGATATAAACCTTTTAAGGATCCATTTTGGATTTGCAAACCTGGGATGTAATTTAAAAAAACAACCTGTCACATTGAGCTGCACTCTGAGAAGAGCTCCTGAAGCTTCCAGCAAATTCTCCTGCAGAGATTCCTGTAAGGACCTGTTTAGAAATGGAAGCCCCTGCTTGGATAAGGCCCATCTACATTAGGACAAGTAATCTGCTTGACTCAAACAAAGTCTGCTAACTTAAATGTTGACCACATCTAAAACATACATCTGCAGCAACCTCTGGACTGGCATTTGATACTACTGTGCACCATGGCCAGCGAAGTCAACACAACCTCAGCCACCGCACCTAGGCGTTCATTCTCATTTAATGGCTTAAGAAGAGGGGTCTTGCCTCCAGCCTTAGTTCAGGTGAGCTGAGATGCAGACACCAGGATGAGATTGAGGTGCAGGAAGTTGTGGAGAAGGGTACAGAAGGAGGGGCAGAGCTGGGGGGCACCTGGTGAGGAGAGGGATGCTTAAACATTTGGATGGCTGGACTGTTCTGTGGCTCCAAGGAGAGTCTGGCCAGCAGATGGGGGGTCCTTAAGCCCAGGTCTTCTGCTGTGAGAATCCCACTGGTGCTGAAACAGCCCTCCCTTCCTTCCCCCAGGGTGTTTGCTCATTCTTTTGGGGCTGCGTGGGACACGTAGCTTCAGTGCTTGGGGTGGATGGAGAGACGAAGCTGCTGTGTCACTGAGCAGCTTGGCACCCAGCAGAGACCTGAGCGATGTATATTTATGGCTTAGCATCTTCGCATCGGCAGCATGGATGCCACGAGGACACAGGTTGTGACCAGGTGCCTTCCACACCCCCACACCTGTGCTCGCCTTCCGGGAGTCTGCACAGAAGGAGACAAACATTAAGTGCCATTAGGACATGCTAGTCTCTAAAGACTGTTCTTAGTTGGAAAGACATCTTTTCAAAAAGTTGAAAGGAGTGAAAACAACTGTGAAAGTGATGTTTGTCGTTGAGAAATTCCCATCTATTAAAGACGATCAAAGGGAAAGCTAGATAAAGAAAAATGTTATATTATTGGTGTTTGTTGTGTATTTTCTTACTGGTTAAATGCAGATTTTTAGATTTGTAAAGAGATGAATATTTTCTTACTCATGTATGGAGGTAGGTGTTTTCTAAATGTATGGAGGAAATGAAATGGGGTTTATTGTTATTATGGGTAACATGTTGGTTTTAGAGATAACTCTTGGCTGTGATTTTCTTCCATAATTATCTGATTGCTGTACAGAGGCTACATACTAGGGTGATATAAAAGAAATGAATTTGTCAGAAAGTATATTTAGTTAACATAAATAATAAGTACATTTTCAGGTAGAACTCAAGAGACCCTAGTTTGGTAAGCAATTACATAATGGATTCTAGGCTACATATATTTACTTGCTTTTACTTTCTAGAACATTTTGAAAGGTTACAAAATGATCTAAGATATTTTTTAGTAATACCTCTGGTGACCATTCGGGACCAAAACATAAAACCTGGAGAAAACATTCAGAACACTTCCATGAGATCAATTCCACTGAAACGTAAGCACAGTGCGTCTTCCGGAGCCAGTTTCACTCATGCAGGAAGAGATGTGTTTGTCTGGAAGCTCAGAAGGTCTTCATCCTTGGGGACTGCTGCAGGCCAAACCATCCGACAATAGTTCAACAAGTGACATGTATGTGATGACATAGGATGAGAGGCGGATGGAGGAGGGCTGGGCACAAGTCCACCCATGGTCTTTGGCAGTTCCTTCCCTTGTTCTCTGTAGACAGTTGGAACAGGCTAAGTTGCCTGTGACCTTCCCACTGTATTGATCTTCAAACCTAGGACAGCCCACGTCAGTCTGAAGTGAGCCATGATCTATGTGCCCTTGAGGAAGAGATGATCACTGTCCTCAATTCTCCTTCCCGCTGCTGCTAATCTCTAAGTCTCTATCACCTGAAAGTTTCTCTCATTTTTGGAACATCTTGCTGCTGTCAGGATCCTGGCTCAGAAAACCATCAGGACTCACTTTGTTAACCTCAGCTCTCTGCTAGAAGATCTTTTTCTCCATCCTCATCCTTGCCTCCTCAGGACCCTCTGCACAACCAGGAGAATCTGAGCCTGCTACTTCCAAAGTCAAAATACCATGTCTCATCTCCATTTCCTTTTTGTGAAATTAGACTCAGGCTACCACCTTTGTTCTCTTCTCCAGACCTTGCCTGGCATGTACAGGGCCAGCACCTTTTTACTTTTATTTTCTCTGGTTGATTCTCATTTCTACTTTGGGAAGCTGTCCCAGTCTTCTGGGACTGGGTTATATGCCTCCCTCAGCATATAAGAAAGCTCTTAGCTCTCTACATGCACTGAAGTTTGTAAGGACACTGTCCTATGGCTAGAAGATGGGGCCCATACACAGCAGTGCCCAGTAACATTTGACTAAGTGACCAAGTCCCAGGAAGGAAGGAAGGAAGGGAAGGAAAGGAGAGAGGGAGGAAGTGGGGAGGGAGGAAAAGAATTCAGGTATTTAATAATCTGAACAAACTTTGGTCTAGCAAATCCTAATTATACTAAAAATCAACATAATCCTGAACTACAAATCCTCCAATAAGTAAATTTACAAATAAATTAGGTGTAATTAGCATTAAAGAGCTTGCCAATATAATCATGGGAATATTTTTAAAGTGTGTCTAAGCTCTAAATTCATTACTTTTGGATTATCTTTAAATGAAGAGGCCCTCAAAAATCCTGGAACAAAACCCCATAACAACAACTGCACCAAATTGGTGTTTGACTCTTGCTTGAAGCTGTTTTCCTGACCCAAGATCCCTTGTTTCATTAGTATTTCAACTGCAGCCTCTTTATCCTAGTGGTGGCTATGGTGAGCAAATGTTATTTTATTTTTAATCCTAAGAAAGAACCTAGGCTAAACGAATTTAAAAACTCATTGTCTTCTTTTTTAAAATGAGCTTGGTGGTAACAGCCTGGATTTCGCATCTGTACTCCTGTTTGGTACACCTGCCTGACCAGAGAGAAACTTCAGCTGCAACTGCAGCTCAGTCACCAGATCCATCAGAGAGGCAGCTAGGAGCCTCTGGGCTGTTCGAATCTTCTTCTCTGCATGATCCACAGTTCTGTGGTGGGTTAAATGAACATCATTGTCAGTGTTGTATTGCCACTCTTCAGGCAGCACTGGAACCAGGCCCAGGAGTGCCCAGTGTTGGCCTCAGAAACCCATCCCAGCACACAACTGGAGACTCGTGGTGTGAAATTGGGACAAATACTGGGTGTCAGGAGGAGACACCTAGAGACAGTAGGGGAATACAGAGTCTGGAATCATGGTGTGAGGCTACATTGAGATACAAGTGTGTGTTTGTGGGGGCAGAAGATACAGGTGGTCACAGGAAGTGCAACCCCTCCACAGTGCCTGTCACCCTGCCTGCTCTGTGACTGATGTCCCCCGCTAAAGATGTCCCAGTGAGGACAATTGCACCACCAGCCACAGGTTTTGCACGGGCTCATCTCATGTGCAGTGTAACCTAATACTGCAGCTCTGTGAGTGTGAGTAGTGATCACTAGCCCCATCCTGCAGATGGGAAAACTAAACACTAGGGCGGCTAAACATAATTTCCTTATTTGATGGCATTCATGGGCAGGACCAGAGCCCAGGGATCTGGACACCTCTGGGGCTTTTCCCAGCTTGTGCATGATGCTCTCCTCAGTGCAGGGTGTGAACCTTACACATGTGCAGAAAGACCCAGTGGTCATCCATGGGGTGTAGTTTGAGAGAACTACAGGGAAGTCCCTATCATCCACTGTGTAACTCCTCCACCAATTAAGGAATGTTATAGAAAGTTAACATAGGATCATCAGGGATAATGGTCACACATGTCCTTGATGTGTTTGGTAGCCTAATTTTGCCTTACAGATTTGTGAAAGGAGACAACAGAAATCACAAAACGCTCTTTTATCTTCCTCCTTTCTCAAAATGAGTATCATAATAATACAGAGAAATATTTAGGGGAGCATGCTTAGAATTCGGAGAAATGACTGGATGGATGCATGGATGGATGATGGATACATAGATAGATGGATAGTTAATGGATAGACGGGATGGATGAAGGGAAAAAAGGGATGAGCAGATAGGCTAGATGGAAAAATAGACCTATGATTAATGGGTAGACAGGAGGGAAGGGTGGGTGGAAGAGATGAGTAGATGGGTAGGTAGATAGATGGTCATATTAGGTGGATAAATAGTTGGTTAATGGATATAAAGGTAGGATGGATGGATAGTTTGATAGATAAATGATAGGTAGATGGATGGGTAAATAGACAGATAGGATGAATGAACAGTTATCAGTGAGGATCTGACGGGGACCTAGCCAGCTATCTGTAGTGACCTAAGGAAATATGGTTAATCCACTAACAAGGGGTTGGACAGCTGCATCCAATGACTGTCTGAGAGCATTAGCCCTGGGAACAGCTCAGAGAAGGTAAGTGGATACTGAAAGGACTTCAGCATATTTATAGAGCACCTCCTCTGTGCTCTTCAGGGGCTAAATTATGCTCTAGAATTAGATTCTTTTCCTGCAGGAGTCTTCATTTTGAATAGGGTTTCAGGGTACTTGGATGTTGTTATTTTCCCTGTGTCAACGGCTCCTGATGGTTCATTTATATTTCACACGATGATATCTGTGAAGCCCTATTAGGCTTCCCTATGAGACATTGTTCTTAATATTTCTTCCCTCTACTGATCTAATTGGCATATTGTGTTTTGTTCTCTATTATCTTTCGGTATTTTATGGTGAAACATCCACATTTCTCATGTAGCTGTCCCAAGGTGTTTCATGTGAGCAAAAGACAAAAACGACTCCTTTTGTAAGAAGAGAAACAGTTTCCTAACTCCTTTGAATTCCATGCTCATTTCCATAGCCTGGATTGTTTGACAGAAGGGACTTCAAGTTTGATTTTGATGATGATTTACACAGCTAAATAAAAACTTAGGAGGACTGGGAACATACTTATTCTTACCAAGTTAGTGGTGGTTCCTACCTGGTAGAAATGCATAAATAGACTATTTTCACATATAACTCAGTGGCTATAATGACATTTAAGAAATAGCTATAGAATTAAATCATTTCAAAATCAATTTCAAAATTCACCTTTTTGAAATTCAGATTCTTCATTATAAGATCATTCAATTTCCAAGCTACAAGAATCCAAATGATGTGATCTAATTCATTTTGGTGTCTCCATCAATCCAACAGTGAATCAGTCAGCTGCAATCTTTCCCTGTGGATGATACAAGCAAAGTAGCAATGAACCCTGCTTAGTAGCTTGGAGCCAAGCCTAGAGCCTGGGAATACAGGAGGAGACAGCATAATGCCACGTGGTCTGCAGATTTCTCCAAGGGGGAAATGTGAGCTGGGGAGCTGAGTGGAAAAGGTGGAATTCGATATCAGGGTTGAAAATTGCATAATATTTGAAAATGTAGAAACAAAGTTGGTGAAAATTTGAGGCTCTGGGTTTATCTGAGTGAGGAGCACAGTGTTAGGCTGGAGGGAAATGCAGGGTGGTCACAAAAAGGACGGAGCTAACGCTTATCTTTAGGCATCAGGTATATGAGTGCTGTAGCCCTCTAGGAGTCAAAGACTGGCAAAGGACGGTACATGGGAGGAAAACCAGCTCTGCAGATGGCTGATGAGGGTCACTCCAGTATCTCTGAGGAGCTCCTTGATCTCAAGAGCTGAGCTTTCTGCAGCTCCTGTTTGCTCTGCTGAAACCCTCGTGGCCCTCTGCATGCTTTTTCAGTCCCCTCGCTCCTGCCCACCTGTGACGTCCAGGAACATCCGGGTACTTCACCACTCCCACCCAGGAGGGGCTGAAGTGAGATTTGGAATGGTGCTTTAGAAATTCACATGCAAGTTCAATGGTGCAGGTCTGAACATTTAGAGACATGGAGGCCACCTGCCCAAGGCCTGCAGGGCATATGCAAGAGATGACCACTCTCAGAATCAAGCCCCACGATGGTAGGAGCCCTTATTTATGCACCTCGATTCCCTATTCATCTGTTAGGAACAGCAGAGATCAGCGGCTGCTTTTTCCCTGTTGTTGCTATAGTCTCGCCTTTATTTCATGTCTCATGAAGACTTTGCATTCATTTTGGTATGCATGGTTGGCTGGTATACCGGCACACGTGGCTCATATCTTTGTCTATCCGTTACCAGTTGTTAGACTATCTCAGTCTAATGGTGCATTTGTATTATGACCTATTTTACAAAATGTTATATCTGTACATATTTATGGCTACATTCAAAATTGCTATGTCTTCTTAGTGAACCAATCCATCAACGTGCAATTAATTCCTTTATTTAAAAAATGTTTTCCTCTTTATATTTTTTCTGATGTTTAGTGAGGCTTATACTTTCATTAGTTGTATATATTACTATTTTAATAGGTTTTCATAAAGTATAGATTACTTTGACTGGTATAAAATTTTAAAATAAATTTTCTAGCTTTATTGATGTATAATTGATAAATAAAAATAGTTTATATCCACAGCATGCAGTGTGATGTTTGCCCATCCTTTTTTTATTTTTGTATCGAGGATCGAACTCGGGTCCTTGCACTTGCACAGCAGGTGGCAAAACCACTGAGCTAAATCCCTTGCTCTGTTTGCCCATCCTTTGAGTTCAAATTTTCTGTGTTCTTATGCTTTAAGTCTTTTAACTAGAGAATTTAGGCCAATCTTGAGATCATTAATATGTTTGAATTCATTTCTTCCATATTTTTTTCCTTCTAATTGTCCTACTTTTCTACATTTCTCCACTTTGCCCCGATTTTCCTAATTTGCACAGTTTGAGGAGGTCTGTTTTGTTTATTTTTTTTCATTCTATTTTCGCCCTTACTAAACTGGATTTTTTTCTCTATGTATCTTTTGGTATTGCTAAGAATTTTACGATGCATATTTAAAAAGTTTAAAGGGTAACCAATATGTCTGCACCTTTTAAAACTTTTTATTGCTTATATAGATTAATGGGTTATTTCAACAGATGTGTACATTCACATAACATACTTTATCCCCCCCCGAACCCCCCTTCCCTGGTTTACATCTTAATCACTCTGTAATGTTCTCACTCTGATATCTCTGTCCAGACTACTGTATTATCATTTCCAACTTCAAAGATTAGTTTTCTTAAAGTATACTCATCACTAGTTTTAGATTTCTTTGTGTGTCATCTTTTCTTCTCACTATTACTTTTCGATCTCAAACTTTTTTGAAATTTTTTTCTTATAGTACTTCCCTTTAAACACTGCTATTCAATGTGTGGTCCACAGATTAGACTTCATATTGAAACTATTATTTAGTGCTCACAGTCTGGTAAGGAGCTTGACCCAGAATGCAAATAAGTTACATCTTTCTTTTTTTAATTAAGTTTATTGGTACACTTTAGGTATACATTATGATCACATTTATCACTGAGAATTTGTGCCTGTACATGATATATCTCAGTTCTTCTTTTTTCCCATTTCCCCTTCCCTCCCTTCCACCACTCTGCCCCTCCCTATTTACAAAAGCTTTGTTTCCATCTTTTCCTTCTTTTCTCATTTTTTTCTTTTCCTTCTCCCCTCAGTTTCCTTTCCCTTTGAACTTTTTCTTCATATTTCATATTATCTATTATATAATTTGGTCCTCATTTACACTCTCAATTTCTCACACCAGAGAGACAATTCAGTATTTACACATGTGTGTCCTATTCATTTCACTTAAGAGATAATCAGTTACATATTTAAGGAGTCTGTTTATTGCAGCTGACATGTTTTTCACAGCAAGATTTTTTAATGAAAGAAACAATCTGTCAGTTAACACCCTTGAGTAAGTCACTCATCCTGTCTCAGAGCTACCTGTGCTTTAAGTAGTACTGAATTCTGTTAGGATTCAATTTCCTCAGTTTTTGTTGTTGTTATTTTACTAAAAGTTTTCATTCTGTCTTCATTCTTTAAAAAGTAGTTTTGTTGATGAATAGTTATCAAGTGAGAAATGCTTTCCATTTGCTTGTTGCACTATTGAGAAAATTGTTCTCAGTATACTTACCATTCCTTTACAGAGAATCCATGTTTTTCTTCCTGAAAGGTGGATTTAGGATACATTTTCACTATCTACACATAGATTTCTTTTGATTTCTCGTGCATGAGTTTTGTTGGGTCTCCTACATCTGTGGATAGGTTTTGGTCACTCACGGAAAATTTCTTTCCATTGTCTCTTCATCATCTCTGTTCCATATTCTTTGTTATTTCTTATTAATACTTTGATGGAATCAATTTAGATCTTCTTAATTATCTTTTCCATACCTCTACTGGTATTGAACTTAACACCTTCTCCAGAGATATTTTCCAAAGCAACAATCCTCTCTTGGCACCATCAGCATGTGTCTTCCTGTTAAGTTTATAGATACAAAGATAGATGATAGGTAGATGATACACAGGTAGGTAGC
Source organism: Heterocephalus glaber (assembly GCF_000247695.1). Next base: position 3,620,922 of record NW_004624800.1, on the reverse strand, counting down.
TGGCCAGTTTGTGAAAGAACAAACAAGATCTCTGGATCAGAAAGAAATGTTTATTACTCATTGAGCAGCTTAGCCCCAGATTGCCACAGGACAATAATACGATGCCAGACGCTTATGTGCACAATGTTAAGTTGTCATTTCCATAATGTACCTCATCTCACTCTTTCCTGTTATTCTAAGAGGAGACCTCACATTCTTCTGCATCTGGGTAGCATCTTCTCACCTGTGGGAACACTCAATAGGAAGCCTTCCTATGCTGCTTTTCCACTTTAGTACCTGTGCTTATTTCTCGCAAAGCACGCATCAGTTTTTCACTAACTTGGCTACTACTTATTTATTTCACCAAACCTTAAACCTCTGGAGGGCAGCAGATGGCTTTCCATTTCTGCCTACCTAATGCCCATCTTAAAACCTGGCATGTAGTACTTCTTGATATCTACTGCTCCTCCTAATCAAACAATCATTGCTCCCCAGGCTTCTAGTATTAATTATTATTTTGTAAGATTATATTGGATGTGATTGTGGTGGCATACACCTATAATCTCAACACTTGGGAGGCTGAGGCAGAAGGATTGTAGTAAGTCTGAGGCCAGCCAGACAGCATAGTGAGTTCAAGGCCATCTTGAACTACATAGTGAGACCCTATCTCAAAATGCCAAAAAAAGTTTATATTGGAATTATGAAATATCAGATGTAGAAGAAAGCCTAGGGACTATCTCTGTTGTGCTCTACAAACTGTTATATTCAGAGAAGTTTCTAACTGTGGGGCCAGGGATTTAGCTCAGTGGTTTTGCTGCCTGCTGCGCAAGCTCAAGGACCCAAGTTCGATCCCTGGTACCAAAAAAAAAAAAAAAAAACAAAAAAACAGAGAAGTTTCTAACTGTTTTGGCTCTAAGGAGTGATACCAATTTGTATATTCAGCCCATCTTCTCTGGTACATCATGGATCAGTACAAGTTTATGTACTTAGTGAAGGACTTCATGGGAGGAAGGAAAAATAGGTATTTACTAGCAAGAAAGAAAGGGGAGGAAAACGGCTACTGGGTTAGTAAACACTTTGCAAATTTATCAGTAATTTGCTACCCACAAAATAAGCTCATTCTAAATCTAAACTGTAATTCTAAATCTATCCCACTAGCTTTCTGACTATGCTATGAACGAACTGACTACTGGGCATCCAATCTAATTATGTGCAGAAGTAGAACCCTACTCCACCTGCACTAAGAGTTCAAGAACAACTACTTCAGTATGCATTCTCAGGAGCCACTGCCAAAGGTGCCTCAAAAAGGAAATAAGATCTCCCTCATGATTAAAAGGTATAGTTTAAGAGTATCCTCTTTTAGGGTGATAAAATGCATGAACTTAAATTAAATCTTCTCTGATGAGAGCTGAGGTATACCTTCTGCAAGAAGGAACAGGCTAGAGAGTGCATAGTGAGATTTAGTGCTTAAGGTAAGCAATGGGGATCCATGAAAGAATATAGGGAATAATCACATATGCCTTTTGGTCAATCAGTTACTAAAATTTAGCATCTATTTCAATTATAAGTTTAGGTAACTACTACAGTTGGATTAGCAAAACCTATGGCTCTGTTAGTATCAGAAGTCATAATATTTTTTGTATTTATATCACTTTACAGTTGTTGAAAATATCTTGAAATGTTCAAACTCAGCATGAATTTGAAGTATATTATGGTGATCATGCCCACCACATTTAACAGAATCACATGTTATATCAAAGTTTGCCTTTTTAAAGTTTTGGTTATACAATTTTAATTCAACATTTCCTTTGTAATCCTAAGGTTTTACTTCATTTTCCTCTTTTAGCTTTTAAAACCTTTATTCTGAGAAGCATCTCCAGACTTGGCTAGTCTGCCAAGGCATCCATATCTCAAAAGAGAGAATCTCTGCCTTAAAGGTCAAAAAGGGAAAGAAAAATCAGGATCTTGTTAATAAAGTTCTCGAACTTCATAATTTTGCTCTTGGCAAAAAAGCAATGCTCCCATATGAATACACTAATGGGCAATTTAAAAATCAATTTTGGGGTAATGATGGTGAGCACAACTTCCAAACAGAATCCCTTCCCAGTTGCCAGGTTTTAGGGGGAGACAGAGGCCCCTTTGTCCTAGGGAAAGTCACCACTGGTACACTAGCAAGCGAACCCCAATCCGAGCAAGAGAGGATATTTTATTTGACATTATTTGAGGCTTACAAACAAGCACAAAAATTCAGTGGGCAACAAAAGGAGTAGCCATGAAGACTCCCTCTGCCATCATTTCCTTTCTCTTTTAAAAACAAGAATCAAAAGAATGAGAGGTATGAAGGTAGAGAAACTATCCACTCTTTCACATTAATAATTATCCCAAATCACTTGACAATCCATAAGGATGAACATTTCACTGCATGAAGTTTTAGGGATTTGATTGTCTGATCTGGCCACATGTGCTTATAATTAAATCAAATATAAAATTTGCTATTTTGAGTGCTAATTTTGGGCTAGACACCACACAGTTTAATAAATGAATGAATATTTATTGAGCACATACTATGTACTAAGTACTTTTCTATATCAAAGGTTGATAACTTTTTTTTGTAAAGGGCCAGATTGAGTCAATGTTAAAAAAATACCCCGCAATTACAATAAAAGACACATTGCCAAAAACAATAGGATAAATATTTTCAAAACAAGCATTTTGAGTGTTTTGAGGGGGAATTGGCAGGCATGGGTCTTTTACTCTAATAATTTTTAAAAATTTTAACATTCACCCTGTTTTTGATCACACCATAAGCTATATGCCAGTCTCTATCACAAAACAATGCAGGAAGAAAGAAGCCATGAGCACCGTGGTTATGAGCAAGCTAGCCCCATAGCATAGATTGGACATGTCTGTATCTCTTCACAATGTCAAAATTTATTGAATAACAGTAAATTCATGAGCTCATAAAGTTCATCAACCTTGGTTCCTACAGTAGCCAGTGAGCGTGGCAATGAGACTCTTTTATTCCAATCTTTAATTACTAATATCTGTGACACTCAAGTGACCTTTTGCACTTCACACAGTCACAGGTTACAGAATGGCCAAGAAAGTGTCATCGGGCTGCAGCATTCAAAGAGGAAGTGCTGAAAGCCAAGCCAGAGAGACTACAGAGATGTGGAAGTCACTGCAGCTGGTGGGGTAAGATCCCAGACCAGGCACAGCTGCTTCTTGGGGTTGTTATGGGCGCAGAGTGGGTTCAAAGCCTCAGCCTGGATGGCAGGAAGCTCTAGTAGGCTGCATCTAGCAGGGTGATTGACCTGAGCTGATGCACAGAGAGCCAGAGTCCATGACTCTTCCACCAGGTGAATTGGCCATCATTGGCTTCGCCACACCACACCCCAGGGCTGGGAGTCCCTCCTGCTGTGTGATCCAGCTGAGGGGTGCAGTGTGTGTTGGTCTGGTGCATCTGCAAAGCTCATGGGCCTGGTTTTCTCTGATATAACTCAGATGCGTCATGAGTTGCTGATTCAGCTTAATACATTTACAGGTGGCAGTTTTTATTATCAGGATGAACCAATTTACCGGTTTATGCCTGAGGAGTGTGCTGTGCAGCTGAGAGTTGATTTTGTCCAGCATCTGGGGTGATTTATTGACCCAGACAGGTCCCCAGGTCATTCTGTCTTGGCATTCGCACAGACAGCAGAGTCATCCAGGCCAGAGCTCAGTCTGAAAGCTGCTGTTCTGTACAACAGGGAATAACAAACAGCAGAGCATGCACTATTCTACACACACACACACACACACACACACACACCCAAAGGGTGACTCTTCAATGATGCTATTTATACAACAGGAACTGAACCATATTTAGTCCATGGCTGGAGTCTGCTGAATTCTGCTCTGGACATCAGGGCAGTGAACAGCAGATACAAAAGTTCCCGTCCTAGGAGCTCATGTTCCAGCAGAGGAGCTGTGCAACATGGGAAGATGCAAAGTAACTGTACAGCTAACTGCAAGGTGAAAAGTGCTGTACAGAGGGCACCAGGACTTCAGCAGAGCAGCCCTGACCTGAGGATAAGCAGGAGCAGTCACAAGGTGAGTGAAGGTGACAGGGATGGCCTCCTTGAGGTAGAAATATTTGAGGACAATTTCAAAGAAATTGTCAGTGGCCACATAGGCCAAACGTTAGCATTTCCTTCTGCCAGAAGGAAAATGAGACGTGGAAAAGTCAATTTGTCATTCAGACTTGAATTTCTAGGACAGTCCAAAGCCCCTGCTGTTTTGTTTTTTTTTTAAGCTCTCTAGGTGACTTTAACATCTGATCATGATGGAGAATGTGCACTGGCAACACTGACCTGTAACTTGCTTGATTTATTTAAAAAAAAACCTACGACAAATACGTTTACATGCAAAACAATGAGCACGGTCAGGCACTCCACAATCTCTGAGATACTCACCGTGTTGGTCAGGGTATTCTGAGAAGCAGACACCAAGGAAAGATTAGACGTGCAAGAAATTGATTCAAAAATTACTAGAAAATGGGGCAGAATCTAGGAAAGCTAGAAGAGGAGTGAGACCACAGCCAGGAGGGCCTAGTAGCCCAGAGACCAAATGCTGATGGGTATCCATGTCCTGTCCAAGTGAATGAGACCAATTTCTGGTAATATCCACTCACTGGAAGAGGAACATGTTTGCCAGGTCAATTTCTGCAAGGACACACACATGGCCGCACTTCTGTGCGACAGAGAGCCCACCTCACCCTGCTGCACACAGGCTATTTGCTAGTCTGTTAGCTGGCAGTGTTTCTGCAAGCTCCATCCAGGTTTTGGAAGGAACAACATGGTGAATTGATCAGAGGGACTAAAGGGTGTTCTTTGGGTTTTTCATGGTGGCACACAACTCTGCCATCTCATCTAGGACAGCATGTGAGCTTTATGACTATTTTTTCAGAGAGTGAGGGGGAACTTCTAGAGGCTCCCACTTAGCTTTTCCCACTGTGATAGTTTCTATCCTATATCTCGGAAATCCAACCTCTTTAAGTCCAGAGTGTTCAGAGGGGGTGTGAAAGTCAACATCTAGGGCACACATAGAGCTGCTGCTATACCATATGCCATGGTCTCAGTCCTTGTGTTACCCGGATACGGACCTTAGCCATGCACCAACTGTGCTTTCAATGGCCCTGGAGCTTGCAAGTCTACCATGCGGGTCTTTCTGTCTGTGCTCAGCTCTGCCCACTCACTGAGGAGAGGAGACATGAGCCCGTTAGAAGTGAGCAGAAGCTCTCTGCCTCCCATCCTGCTATTGACATCAACAACTCTCAGCCTCTCCCTACCTTTCTGCAGGTGTTAATACAACTTGTCATAACCAATTAACCACTCTCTGTATACACTGTTGCTCTAGAACTAGGAAATATTGAATACACAATGGTTTTTTTTTATAAAAACCACTTAAATTTCTATTTCAAGTGTGTGAATTCCTAAAATTTTCTTTTCCCACTCAAATCATCTTTGTAATAGCCCAGGGCATACAAGTTTTAGAGAACTTACATTTCTTTTTCTTTTTTTCTTTCTTTTTTTTTGGGGGGGGAGGATACTGGGGATTGAACTCTGGTCCTTGTGCTTGCAAGGCAGGCGGCAGAACCACTGAGCTAAATCCCTGGCCCTAGAACTTACATTTCTTGATAATCAAATGAATTTCAGGCTTAAACATTCACACACTCCTGCCCTTGATAAGAAGAGGAGGGTGTTGGGGCAAGTTCTCCTCTAAAGCGTGGTGTACTCCCTCCTGCAGTGGAGACACGCTCATCTTAGGGTCATGTCACTGCACATGGCTTTGCTTGTTTGTCACTGAACTACATCTACAATGCTGTCCCTTCACTGTCCCTGTTCAAGGGGGCTGAATTCTCTGAGGCTCGCTGGTTCCTAGCAGTGGACCTGACTCCTTCTCTAGAAGGGAATAGGCAGGTGACCCAAGGCTTAGCACCTGTATTCAGCAGACCAGGTGAGTGTGCTGACTCCAGGGATATACAGAAGTTTCCCCTGAGGCCAATTCCAAAGGTCTAGAGTCTAGATTCAAAGAAGGAATATGGAGGCTTTTTAATGCTCAGATCAAAACACATCTCAGCCTAAAGAAATAATGTTAGGGTATAGATCCACAAAGTCCCCCAAAACTCTCGTGTGCTTAGAGGAGGGGCTTTTGAAAGGTGACTGGGTCAAGGGGCACCATATGCAAAGGGAGGTTGGGACTCGTTAGAGGCTGGTTGCTAGGGCGTGACCTGGAAGGGAACATCTCCTTCCCCGCTCCTCCCTTCTCTCTGCTTCCTGGTGCCACGATCTAGGCACCTTTTCCTCCACAAGGGGCTTGTTCACCATGCCGTTTCTGCTTTGAACCCTACTGAGCAAGGACTGAAACTTCTAAAATTACGAGCCAGAATAAAGCTTTTCCTCCTTTAAGTTTTAGGTATCTGGTACTGTGTCCCAGGAATGTGACAAAGACACGGTGTAATCCGGGTAAGATTGGGCACCCACCTGTTCTTTTAAGAGGCTGATACGTTTACGTTGCTTTGTAAGCGTAGAAAATATTGAAAAAAGCATGAAATTCCTCCACAAACCTCCGGGCAGATTTCTAATTGCTCTAGAAAGCATCTTCACCCTAGCAAGGAACATTTTGCTCCCATTAAACTCACAATCTACAGAAAATTAGGATATGTTTTGGGGCTGTGACTTTTGGAGCATTTTAATTTCTTTACTCTAGATGGAAATTTTCTTGGAAAATGGTCATGTGAAACCCAGCAACTTAGACACTACATGTCTTATAATTATAATTTTTGTTTAGACAATCTTCCGGGCCATTGGTTTCTTGTGCATTTATTTAGGTGTTGCATGAGTAAACTCATCAAAGTTGTGAGACCACTGTCACGCTTGGTGCCATGTCCCAAAAAGATAAGAATAAACCAAAGGCCTCTAGGAAGCAGTTTCATCTCAAAGGGCACCAACATCTTCACTTTATAATTATGGAATTCACTGCCATGTGTTTGACATTCTAATTACAATACAGGATCAGGATTTCATTGTTGAAATAGACTAAAGATGTCACGCAAAACATGCATTGGTTCTGCAGGCCATTTGCCAGCGTGCCATTCTAATCGTTATGGAGTGTCTGTCTGTCCCTCAGGGAGGGTGAACTCTTCCTCTCCCCAATACTCAACATGCAGCATCCATTCTCATTTGGGGACAGGAAAAGACAACTGTTCATCACAAACCACTAGCTTAGCTGTGACATAGTCCATACAAATGTTAGAGTGAGGAGTGAGGAATAGTCAAGGGTATGTGGAAATTAATTCCCAAGTTTCCAAGTTCAGACTTTTATGGATCTAACTCTGATCTTGTAGATAAAGATACCAGTACAAATGCTTAGAAGAAAACCTATATCCCACGACTGCTGCAATGGCAAGTCAAGGTGCATTACATTGTAGCTTCCATCTGGCAGATATATGCTTCATCACATTGGCAGAGTTAGCAGGGACTGCATGGTGTATTGTTTCAATTATTATTAATAGCCAACACTAATTGGCAACTTGCCTCCAAAAGGGATCAGCACATAATTTAGAAAGATAATACAGACTGCAAATGAAACAAAACTATTATTATCATCCCAAATTATTAATTTCCTTGTCTGAATATTTTGGCTGGTTTTGATAGATTTCAACTACATGAAAATAAGAAGATCCTTTGAGAGCTAAACTGTAAGATCACCATATGATCTTAGGGTCCACTGTAAGAGGACCAAAGATGCTCTGTGCACAGTCACCATGGAGAAAAGGGATCTCAGGTTAGAGCAAGACCTGACTACAATCTGATGAAGATGTAAATGCCATCACAGGAGGCACAGGGCTGGAGCTGTGTGTGAACCACAGAAAAATAGTGGAATATAGCAAGCAAAGAAACAAACAAAAAACACTTTAGTGGCAATCAGAAGACTTGGAGCCTTGCCTGAGACTAAAAAGCTATGTAGACTTAGAAAGGCAACTTTAAACTTCAAAGGTCAAAGAGGTAAAGATAATTTCTTTGTCCCTACAAAAAGGCAATATTTATCTATTTCAGGATGAACCCCAGGACAACACTTACACATGGCACCATCTTCCTGCATAGACTCTACCACTATCTTTCCACAGCATGGAAATCACACGCTCTCCATTCTCTGCCCTTCTCCAGACCACATGACCCCACTGAGGGACACTCTACAAGGAATGCACATACTTTGCAGAAACAGCCCTGCCATGTGCCCACATCTTTACCCACAACATACGGAACAGAATCAAGAAGGTTTCACTCTCTGGGAGCTTCAGAGTCTGCAGTTTCCCAAAGTCTGCTCTTCTATAAACACCACCCACAACCAGGACAGCTGCTAGGCCCAGACATCACACAATATGTCATATTAACAAAAACAATAAACATGCAGGTGTCACTTTACCTAAGCACAACCTGAAACCAATTTAATTCTAGGGAACATCTTGCTCCCAGTATTTTATTTTTAAAGTGCTATTAGATGTACATAGCGGTTTTAATATAAAAGTGTTTCAAATGAAATACCAGCTCTGAAAATATCAGATATTGTTTCATGCAAAACTTTGAAATTACAACAAAATAGTTATGAAACAGCAATAATTTAGCAGTCTTTCCCGTTGGCTTTACACTCTGTGGCATTATGCTAGGATATGCCATATGACAAGTTTACTTTCTCCTTATTTGCTTTCTTAATGCTTATGGGGCACTATCATCATGTGTTCTTCCTGAAATGAAGTGCTTCTCCTTGTACCTGTCCAAATCCTAACCTCTTTGTTCTCTGAATCCTCCAGGTAGCCTCTTGGTTTGACCACATTGGTCTTCAGAGAGGGTTTGACCAATAAACACTCCTAGCTCTTCTTAGTTCCATTACAACATTCTGTTTCTAGATTTTTGCTTATAATATGTGCTGCATCAAATTGCACTTTTGGGAGCCAGAGTACTGCATGCTTTATATGTCCGTGCTCTCCAAAGGACTTCAGAAAATGCCAACATGGGAGTGTTAGAAGTGTGTCAATTCAATCATCCATAGATTTGAGAAAATGAGTATATTTCTTTTTTCATTGCAAGCACACATACATACATAGAGAGACATGGTGATTAAATTTTTAAGCCAAATCGAAAGATTGATTTTAAAGCACTCAGAGAGAGGCACCACATTCTCATTATTCACATGGTTATGCTCTATAAAGACACTGGGCATTAGTCAACTGGACCATCTCTCTTACAGAAAATACAGGGTTGGGTTTCTGTGAGTCTCAGGTCACATCTTTTTGTCAATCATTTATACATACACTGTGTTATATGTGCTCCTGTTGGAAGCAAGTCCTATACATTGTTGATTCGTTAACCTGGAACCCCTCACCAATAATACAGTAACAGCTCCTCAGAAGCTGACCCGACACAGGTACAAATAGTTTCCCTGTGAGGTGCTTCATGGCTATTTGTGCTTAGCAATTAATTAGTAGATTCACTTCAACACTTCACAGCAAAATCACTTGCACAAAGCACAATGTGAAAGACGTGACTCTACAGAGACCAGGAAGAGGACATTTGTTTTCACTATGAGCTGAAGCACAAAGGTCAGGAATCTATTTGATCCATCTCACTTTGGAATGTGCACAAGGGTGATTCAAAGTTGTCACTACTGGACTGCCTGAAAGGGGCTGTGGCTCTGAGTGTACCCTGAAAATTGATTTGAGGTTACAAACACCTTTCAGCAGGTAGGCAAATATACAAATACGGAGTCTGTGAGTAAGGAGGACTGACTCTGTGTGATGCCGCCAGCCTGATTTGTTGCCTAATATGGACTTTTCCTTTTGCAGTATTTCCTTTGGGACCCATCTATCCCCTTTAAAGGGCATCTTAGGAAAAGCAGTAACTCACAGACAGGAAGCTACTCTCGCCTGAGCTGCTCCATAATGAGCTGTGTGTGTGTGCTTGTGAATGTCCATCTCTTCATCAAATAAAACTGGTCAGGGTTCCACTCACTTTAATTCTAAGGCACATCTCGCTCCCAGTATTTTATTTTTTTCAATGATATTAGATGTCCATACCACTTTTAATTTGGAGATGTTTCAAATCAAATAGTAATTCTGAAGATCACAGATTGTTTTTGCTTGAAGCATTTAAATCACAGTGAAATAGTTCCCAAACAACAATAACATAGCAGTCTTATTTTTCATTTGTGTTTGTGTTAAATAATATGCATGTTTCTAATCCACATCAATTTGGATTTAATACAGTGTGATTCCTTCACAAAAGCCATTTGCTGATTTGTACTTCAGCTCACACCAATCTACTTCAAAAACTGAGGCTCATTTCCACAATGAAATTTTGGAAACCTGCAGAAAGAGTAGAATGGCTGAGAGACCTGGAAGGAGACGCAGCTGTGAGAATGTCACCATGGCTCCCTTTCCTGGTGGCTGGATGGTCCCTTACATCCTGCCCAGCTCTGTCCTAAGGCAGGTGATGAATCAGATGTGATCAGTCACCAGCTGTGTGAGGCACCTGGCATCCTGCCTTGTGCTTTCCCTTTAGCTCCGTGGATGCCTGGCATCTGTGGGCTCCAGTCTGGTGAGTGGGTCTCAAAAACTCAAGCATCATTCTTTGTAAACAAGAGTCATCCTTTGTCTGGTAGATGGAGTCTCTGACACTAATTTCTTTTCTTTTGAGCAACTTTATCTGTCATTGTGTGCACTCTTATCTGCTCACTGTCAGGAAAGTAGGTGCTCACATTTTCCTGGATCTTTAGTTTACTTCTATGTTTTCTATCTGAGCAAAGAACCAATGAAGTCACAACAAATGTACACAAGTCATTATAATGTGATACCACTCCTGGGAAATTTTACTTTAAATTTTGTCATCTTTCAGATTGCCAAGGAATAAATCTGAACTAGAACAACAAGAAAAGAAGGAAAGAAATAACAAAGGTCATAGCAAAAATAAACAAAAGAGCCCTTCCCCCAACCCTCCCCCCCAAATCATTGAATGAAGAAAAGGTTCTTTGAAGAGATCAACAAAACTGAAAAATGTTTAGCAAGACTAACCAAAAGAAAAGGAGAGAAGACCCAAATAAATAAAATCAGAGATAAAAAGGAGCCATTACAGCTGATAAATGATTATAACTTATAGCACAGAGGCTCATTAGAGACTATTACGAACAAATTTGAAAACCTAGAAGGAATGGATAAATTTCTGAGCACAAAGCATTTACCAAATTTGAACCATGAAGACACAGAGAATCTGAACAAACCAATAGTGAATAATGAGATTGAATCAGTAAATTAAAAGTCTCTGAACAAAGAAAATCCCAGGACTACATGGCTCCACTGGTGAATTTTAACAAAAGATGTAAAGAAGAATTAATACTAACTCTTCTCAAACCATTACAACAAATCAAAAGGCAAAGAATACTTCCAAACTTATTCTATGAGGTCATGATACCATGATACCAAAAAACAAAGAGAACAAAAAGATAAAACTATAAACTAATATCCTTGATAATAAAGATACAACAAAAAGATAAAACTATAAACTAATATCCCTGATAGATGCAAAAATTCTTAACAAAATTCTAGCAAAGTCAATCCAACAGCATATGAAAAAGATAATGCATCAGGATCAAGCAGTGTTTATCCCAGGAATGTAAATTGATAAAATGATAAATGTTATACACCAAATTTATAAATGGCATACACCAAATTAACAGAATCAAGGACCAAACTATGTGACCATCTCAACAGATGCAGAAAAAATTCAACAGCTTTCATGATAAGGAAGAAATCTTCCAAAAATCAGATATAAAAGCAGCATTCATTAACACAGTAAAGACCACAAACCTACAGCAATATCAAAACAAGTGGAAACACTGGCACTGGTTCCCCAAGAGTAGGAACCAGACAGGGATGTCCACTTTCACCACTCTTATTCAACATGGTATTGAGAGTCATAGCAAAAGCAATTAGGCAAGAGAAGGAAGTAAAGTCCTTTACTTTCCAAAGTATATTTGATATAAATAACCTAAGGATGCTGTTAGAACTGGTAAATTCGGTTAAGTCACAGGATACAAAATCAATGTATCCAAATCAGTAGCATTTTTATACTAGTAATGAATTGCAGTGAAAGAAATCAAGACAGTAATCTTATTTATAACACACACACACACACACACACACACACACACACCTAGAAATAAATTTAAGTTAACAGAAAAATCTCAGACCAGAGTGGTGTGCTCTAGACCTTTACAGCTGACCTGATGGAAGAATCCAGCCCTGTACATCATGAAGCATTTCCAATCGATTTAGACCACAGGCCACTTACTTCTTCCCACAGACACCAGGTGTGTTGTGTACCAGACATAGTTCCAAAAAAAGGTCTTGCGTTGGTGTCTTAGTTACTTTTTCTCATTGCTGAGACAAAATACTTGACACCCAAAGTTAAAGAAGGAAAGGTTTATTTAGCTCACAGTTTGTAAAGGTTTCAGTCCATGGTTGGCTGGCTCCAAGGCAGGGTCATGTGGCAGAGGAGAAACGCACGGTTCATGGCAGGCAGAAACCAGGAGCAATAAGGCAGCAAGCAGCAAAGCAGGAAAGCAGCAAGTGACAAGAAGCGACCCTCTTTCTGTCCCTTATATACTTTCCAGGCCACCTACCCATAGCACCCACACCAAGGGTGGGGCATCATTAATCCTAGCATCACACCATGAATCAGTTCCAGCATCACATCTTTGATCCCAGCATCACACACCCTGCATCCATCCACCTCCAAAATGCCCCGCCTATGACTTAGTGAGGCTTTCGGGGGGACATCTAGCTAGAGGCCATAACAGTTGGCATCTCCTCTTCAAGAGAACACTGATTTGCACACACACAGTGCTTATGCAAGTGTCTGTAATCTCCAGAGCAGGTGTCATAGTAGGTGAGCTGCACTGGAGAAAAGCTGCCATTTTGTGAGAAAGTAGCAGGAATTCTAAGGTCACTAGGGGACAGACGGGAACAGATAGGAAAGCAAGAGGGAGATTCTCACTTCTATGAGAAAAAGCCAGAATGAGGATAATAAACAAAAACCGAATGGCTTTTATAGTTCAGCAACATTAAATATACATAGTAGTTCACCTTATATGAGAGAAAAGGACACTCTACATTAGTGCCAATAAAAAGACTCATTGGGATTATTATAATTTTAAATCAAATTTAATCTATATTCAAGAAAATGCATATTATATTATTAATACATTCCCTAAAACTATTTTCCTCTTATTATAAAATTTACCTGACAAAAACCATCATGAATCTTTATTGTTTTTAGGCAACATAGAATACAGCATTTAATCCCTTATAATGTAAAGAAAATCTATAACAACCAGATTCAAAAGGCTTGAAAATTGTTCTAATTCACCAAATTAGTAAAAAGCATTTTTTTCCCATTAAGTTTATTGGTACATTTTAGGTATAAAATACAGTTACATTCATCATTAGGATCCTGTACCTTTACATGATGTATCTTGGTTCTTATTTTTTCCCCATTCTCCTGCCCTCCCTTCACCCCCTCCACCCTTCCCTATTTGCAAAGACTTTGTTTCCATTTTTTTCCTTTCCTCATATTTTTTCTTTTCCCTTTTTTCCTTTCCCCTACCCCTCCCACTTTCCCTGCTCCTTTAGACCTTTCTTCCTATTACACAATATCAATTATACATTTTTAAAAAGCATTTTTATTAAATTAAAAAATTCTTAATTTCTTTAAAAATTTACTCATCAATAAATCAGTGTCTGCCTTTTAAAATAGGAGGAGAAAAATACAGCTAATTTCATTTTTAAAAGCATCATAAATTTAATAAAAACATATAAAAAGTAACTAAATTACATATTAATAAAAGAATTAGAAATAAAATAGACCCACTGAGTCATGTTCAGGTACAAACACCCAATGATAAATGTAAATGTACTGTATACCTAAAATGTACCAATTAATATATAAATAATTTTTTTAAAAAGTGGAAAAAAAAAGATAAAATAGAAAGCACTTTGGTGTTGATCATGAGTAAGATAATGAGAATTAAGAGAGTTAGAACAAGGCTTGTGAATTAGAAAGAAGATTGCCACTGTTGCCCTTGCTGCCCTGCAGGGGTCATGGTGGGCAAGGCACATAAATCACTATTCATTCCTTAAAGAGCACTGAGTGCTTACTCTGTGCCAATCAGTAGATGACAACTGGGGTGTCCCAGGGAAAAACAAACAGCACCTCATCTCTGTTGTGCTGGTATCACAACTGTTTCTTTCAGATTTGTATTTTGACAGAATTATGAAGTACCATGGCGATTGCCTCCAGCCTTATAGTTTAAACACTGTCTGCAGAGTAAATAGTTCCAACTTTCTATCTCCAGGTCTGCAGCCCTTCTCTGGAATCTGGACTTGTGCATTCTGCCTTGTGGCTGTGAAGCAGGCAGTGCAATTCCAGCCAGACTCCTGATCTGTTCCCAGAACTGAGGCCCACCAGTGGTAGGTCATCCTGAAGTCTTTTCTTTTGCCAAGATTCCTGGCAGAAAATCCTTTGGCTCCGTGTTAGAAACCCCAGTGCCCCAGGCCCCAGTGTTTTCTCCTCTCCAGTCACCTTTACCAGAAGTCCTGGCTGCAACATGGAACAGCTCCTAACTGGCCACAGTTTGCCTGCCCTTAAGTCCATATGTTCTCACCAAGGTGACAGTGTTAAGATGTGAGTCATATTGTGTCACGCTTGCTTAACACCCGAGTAACTTAGTACACTGTTCAGTGGAAAGTCCAGTAACAGCCCCATGTGACTGGGCCCGTCATATCCCCCAACCCCACTGCCCCTTGCTCTTCTAGACACAACACACAGCACACTGTAAGTTCAATGGGAATGGATCAATAACATATATTAAATAATTTGTTTTAAACAGATAGGTGCATAAAAGGAGGCTTTGTATTGATTGGTTGGTTGATGAAAATACTGTGACCAGAGGCTTTTAGCAATCTAACCCTGTATTTCCTTTAGGAGTAAGTCTTATTTTTATATAGTTCAGTATCCCCAGGACTTTACAAGATATACTGCCATGAATGACAAGCATTGGCTGAAGAGATGTTGTTGCCCTGTGTATAATTGGGAAGAATAATATGTTGGTGCTGGGGATAAGGTCAGGAGGGCAGAAAGGGGATCAGAAGTACACTGGTCTTTTTATTAATGTTCTAATTTTGCAGGCTTTCCAACCATTTGGAATAACCTAGACTGTCAGATAAGGCAAAGTCAGATTCAATTTTTTCTCAGTGGCCTCAGTGATGAGACTGTAGTTGTTCATATGTGTGATGTATCTTGGTGGCACACTTTAAAGCTGGAATATGATTCTCTCCAGCAACCAGCTTGATTAAAAAGTCCCAAAAGTAAATTGTGAATTGTGCCTAGACTTAATTTAAGAGCAACTCTCTATGGGACTGATCTTTAAAATTTGAGCACATATATAGCATTTTGAACACAATGTGACTTGAGTTTACATTTTTCTGTGAAGTTGCTTCAAAGGACAATTTCTCACTAAAGACCACCTACTGCATACTACCCCGTTATAACCACCTTAGCATTAGAGAAAACAGCTGAAGCAGGAAGGCCCCACTCCTTCTTCTCTGCTCCGCTGAAGTGGGTCGTAAGGTACTCATTTCAGAGGTGTTCTCTCTGGAAAATGGGAGGAAGAGGCTCACCCTTATTTCTGAGGATGAAAAGCCACAGAGAAGAACCCAGACAAACAGGCTTGTAGCCCTTTCCTGTAGTCTATTAGCATTCCATCTTACTTACACAACAACTCCATTTAGTCACTTCCCACCAGCCCCAGCATAAAAGTACATGAGGTTACCTGTGTTGGGGGGACTTCTTTTCTGAGGCCTCCATGACAGAGAAAACGTAAATGAATTTGTATGTTTCTCTCTTGTTAGATGGGCTTTTCTTGTGGGTCTTCTGTCATGAGCCTAATGGGTAAGGAAAAGATAAATATTTTCGTTCCTACATTGCTGTTATGTTATGTAATGATCACTTTCATCTCTACATTACCATTATCTTCAGGGTTCCTCAAAGGTCTAAGGGCTAAGGTCCGATACCCAGCTCATGAGGCCATGCGGAGGTGGAAGTCCCACCCCCTCATTTGGGAGTCACTAGGGTGCGCCCTGGAGAAGATGTTTGGATCCAGGCCCCTTCTATCTCTGCATCCCAACCTCTGCCAGGTGATCTGTCTTTCCTGCCACTCATTCTTGCCACCTTGATGTCCTTCACTCCCTCAGACCTGAAATGACAGAGCCAACTGACCACACACTGAAATCTATAGAACTGTGAGCCAGAATAAACCACTCCACCTTTGAAGTGGATTTTCTCAAGTGTTTGGTCACAGGGTCAGAAAACTGATGAATACAATTACTATACTGGAGTCATATTATCAACTTGCTCATTCAGTTAAATTTTGTCCCATAAATATACACATTATTCTGTGTCAATTAAAAATAAAATAAATCAAACGTCCTAATAATAGTTGATAAGGCTATGAATAATCTAATCATTGCTTTCTGTTAAAACTGTTTGCTTAATTAAAAATGGTTTCAAACAAGTGGAGGAGCTTGGCTGTTGATAGTTATCCTACCAGAGATTTACCCAATGTTCACTTTTCAATTTTTATTTTTTCTTAGAACATGTCTACCATGCACAATAATCACTGTCCTCACAGGGAGTTGGTACATGGACATCAGAACACATCTCAGTTCCTTTTTGTCCCTTCCCCTCCTTACTTTTCCCCCGTCTCTTGATCCATTTCCCTACTGCAAAAGATCTACCTCCCTACTTTCCATTATCTTTTATTTTGCTCTTTACTTACATTTTGGGTTTCTCATACAAGAGAAACCATATGATATTTAAGCTTGTGTGTCTGATTAAAAGTTAGACTCAATCAAAATATGGACAAGTGAAATGAGTAGACACTTCTTAGAAGAAGTACAAATGGCCAATACACACATGAAAAAGTGTTCAACATTGCTGACCTTTTGAGAAGTGCAAATTAAACATCACTGAGATCCTATCTTACTCCAGAAGGAGAGGATATCATCAGAAAATCAAATAATAAAAGACGTGGCAAGGCTGGGGCGGGGGAGGAAACCTTTCACATTGTTTAAGGGAGTGTAAACTAGTACAACCACTATGTGAAACAGTGTGGAGACTCCTCAAAAAGCTAAAGCTAAACATTCCATGAGACCCAGCTATTCCCCTTCTAGGTATCCTCACAAAGAGTTAAAGACATCACCTTACAGTGACCCACGCACGCCCATGCTTTATAACAGCCCAGCTCATCACACCCAAAGCTCACTTTGTCCGATTGGTTCACATCTTTTCAGGAAGCGCCATACAAGTGCACCTGCACACCTGTCATTCTCCACTGGCCTTCCTTCCCTCCTGTCCCAGGCACAGTGTTTCCAGGCTGGCTGGCAGGCGGACATCCCTCTTTGCCTCTTACCCTTACTACTTCTGCACTGAATCATGAAAAACAGCCTGGCTTGGGCATTTGCGGTTTTCACATACCAAGCATAACTCTACATTTCTTTCTGTACGTTTTGTGGTTAACATTGCTTTTCATCCATCCTGTCAATCTCTACTTTTTAATTAGGGTATTTAGACCATTTATCTTTAAGACAATCATTAACACATTAAAGGGTAAGTCTGTCATTTTATTGTTTGTTCTCTGCTTGTTTCTTCTTTTTATTTTCCTTCTTTCTTATCTTCTTATTGGTGGTATGAATATATTTTTAAGATATCAGCTTGGTTTGTTAACATTATATTTCAGTAGATTTCTTCATTTGGTTTTCCTGGTGGTTGTTCTAGATATCAGAATAACATAACTCATTACTGTTACTACAACTGACATCTTACCACTTTGACTAAAGTGCAGGAATTGCTAGCTCTCTTTCTCCTCGTGTTTTAAACAAAATCATCTCAGCCCCTTCTTCACGTGGCATCATAACTTTTGTTTCAACCACCAGACATGATTTTAAAGGTTCCTGAGCAGTAAGATTGTCTACTAAACAGTATTTTTACCCATCCCCACATTCCTTCCTTCTGAACTTAGAAGACTTCTATTATCATTTCCTTCCTGCCTAGAGCATTTCCTTTAGCCATTCTTTAGAGGTAGGTACCCTTGCAACAAATTCATTTTCTTTCATCTGACAATGGCTTCATTTCCCTTTCATCCTTGAAGGATGATTTCTGAGGGTGTAGAGCTTGCACTTGACAGTTCTTTTCTTCCAGAACTATGAAGAGCTCACTCCCAAATGGCTTCTGTGGTTTGAGATGAGAAATCTGTCGCCATCTGAATTGGCCTCTCCTGTAAGCGATACCTCATTTCTCTCTGGCTGCTGTAATGGTTTCACTTTTTTTCTGGGCTCCAGGAATATGAATGTTAACTCTTTGGGCAGCAGATCCCTGCTCTGTCATTTTATCTCTCTTCAGATGGTAAATTATATTGACCTGACCTCCAGTCTGCAAGTTCGTCCTCTATCCCACCTCTGAGCCTGTTCAGTTTTTGAGCTTTTATTCTTCAGTTCTACTCCTTCCATTTTAAAATTCTAACTTCTATTTCTTTGTTGACATTTGCTATTTTCATTTGTTTCCAGGGAACCCATAGTTGCTTCTTGAATCACTTGATGACCGTCACCTTGCAATGCTGGTCATCAGTTACAATATTGGAGCCAACTCTCTGATGTTGGAATCAGTTGATCTTCTCTTCTTGTGCAAGCTGTGATTTTCCTGGTTCTTGGTATGATGAGTGATTCTTGATTATACTGTGGCTATTTGGATGGTATATTATGAGGTTTTGCATCTTCTTTAATCTTTTTAAGTAGGCAGTGCCTCCAGGGCAGTGCATATGTTCTGCTTCCTACTGGGAGCCAGGACATGAGGAAAAAGCAAGGCATTGACCTCCCTACTTCCCACCTCCACGTTCTGCATCACTGATGCCAGGGAGGGCAGGGGCTGCTTAGCCCACATTACATCTTGATGATGTCCCACAGGAGCCAGATTCCCTTACCTGCTGTCCAGGGGCAGGTGACATGGAGGAACAGCAACTTCCTACTTGTGCCTTCCAAAGCCATGGCGGCCACAAGTACCACTCCTGCTTCACTGGAAGCGGGTAAGTATGCCAGAAAACCCTTCTGCTGTTAGGCCACACTAACAGGCTGTTTTGGAGCTCTGGGTTGGAGTTCCTGCAGTGTCTTGTCTGGTCACCCCTTGGTCCTGATGTTCCTGGGCAGTGCACCTTCTCTCTTTTCAGTACTCTACACAATCATTGGTGTCATGTCCAGGACTTATATTTTACAGGTAGAACCTGGGATGGAGGGAGACACTCCATCCTGAAAGAACCACCAAGGATATATGTTTTGGAATTTGTAAACCTGCAGTTCGGTTCCTCCAGCTTAGTAACCACTGTGGTCTATTATAGGAAACAGCATCGTTTTCTGACCCACTGTTCTATTCATAGACATTTGGATTTTTCATCTATTATAAATAGTGATTAACAGTGTATCTCTTGATGTAGCCTGTCCTAAATATACACCAAAAGAATAGAGTTGATAATTTGTAATCATCCCTCTGTTTTCTGCCCCTCTCTCCTTACTTGGTGGTTTTGTGATATTTTCTGCTGAGTTCCAGAGACCCCCTTCATAGGAGCAGGTTTTAAGTGCCCCTTTGGGGCCTCAGGGACCGTAAATATCCAGTCCTGAGCCAGGAGGACAGCTGCTCCCTGTTCTGGGTTGTAGGGTACCTCAGATTCCTCCAAGCTCTTGGAATGTATAGGTGTCAATGACAACTATTTTTATCACCTACTAACTGGAAGAGGACTTCTACCTCTAGTTCTAAGTCAAGCAATGTGCCTGTGTTCTGCTACCCCTGGGCAAGGACACTTCTGGACTTGGTTGCCCTGCATTAACCACGTGTATGATCAGAGATCACCAGGATCTTACTTTGACCCTAATTAATACTTTGCATCTCTATTTGCTGGGTTTATTCTTCTGAGATTATATGTTGCTTAAAGCCAGCAATGTCTCCAAATTTTCCTCTGATGATGCTTTATGTATCATTGCTTCATATCTGAAGCTGAGGGCAGTTGAAAGAGAGGAGGCCGAAGATGAAGTTGTGGAGTCACCTTACAAAAGTCCCTACATAACTTTTCTCTTCTGTTATTCCCTCCTTCTCTCCCAGTGCAGGTAGAGCATTGACCAATCTGGTCCATCTTTTGGTACTGCACATTTTTTCCCACTTTAGAGTCCTCATATGCGATTGATTCTCTAGGGTATTAACTTAAATATAGCTATTCAAAGTCTTCTTTCAAATGCCAGAGTAAATTAATCCCCCCATATTCAATATAAGCCCCTGTCTGCTTTCTTCACATCCTTCATTGCAACTTATGGTTACTGTATGTTATGTGTCTTCTTATTCTTTTAATGTCTCATCCACCACCATAGGAGATGTGTGATTGCTGGGTTGTGCCTAGCTAGAGAAATCGCATCCTCCAAGTCTCAGATGGTGCTTGGTACCTGATAAGGTCTGTACTCACTGTATAAGTGCTAAGTAACAGAAGACCAGCTTCCATGGTGATAACCTGTCTTTCATCATCACTAGTAATTTGAGTGGAAACATTTTCCACATACAACTTTGTTTTTAATTTATTCATATGCAAGCTAAATGAGAAAACACTTAGAATTAATACCCTGCACCTGACTATATTACGTGATGAAGATGATAAAAGAGTAATCTATTTCCTTCTCTTCCCGTTTTATGTCTGTTTTGCAGATTCACAGTCCCATTGATCCTCTATTCCCCTCCCTTCTCCTTCACACAAATACATTCTCAAAGAAAACTCACATCGTTTCTTCACATGCCACTATGGGTGAGATACAAAAAGCTCTCACACTGGGCAGCTAGTGACCAGCTTCTCCACCAAGCAGTAAACTATAACTTTCACATGTGGAGAATTAGCAAGGGCAGATTGAACCATGCGCATTGCCAGAAGATGCAATGTATAAATCAGTATTCCTGTTGCTAGGACAAACTGGAACTAGAAACTTTGGGGTTAAGGAGAAGTTTATTTGACTCATGGTTTCAGAAGGTTCAGTTCATGGTCAGTTGGCTCCATGGCTAAAGTATCTGGTGGAGCAAAGCTGTTCGCTTGATGGTGGCCAGGAAACATTACAGGGGAAGAACACACCCTCCCCAGGGACCACCTCCAGCTGGGCCCCGCCTCTTAACCACGTTGCCTCATGATCCAATTGCCTCACCAGGACTCTCTCAACCCAGTCAAGTTGACAATTAAGATTAACTGATAGCTGCCATGGTTGTGCACCTGTAATCTCAGCACTCTGAAGCAGGAGGATTGCAAGTTTGAGCCCAGCCTGGGAAACTTAGTAATTTAGGGACAGCCTGTTTAAAAGTGAAAAATAGTTTAAAGGGACTGGGCATGTGGCTCACTGTGAAGACTCTGGATTCAATTCTAAGTACCTTAAAAAAACATTACACGGCAAAGGTAATATACTTATACTCTTACCCGTGAGAGGGAGTTAACCCAAACTTAACTTTCACCCACACACTGTTCATGGAAAAAGACAGGAAAAATTTATCCAGGCAGGAAAAATGGGGTATTGGAATCACCAAAATAATAACTATTTTAAGGTTTTCTTTGGGATTAGATAGGGTGTCAATAAATCAAAGTAGCTGCTTCCTTTAGAATGCAGTCTCAGTCCTGCTAGATTTTAAACAAGTCTAAATGGAAAAGCAGAAATACACAATGTCCTCTTTCAACTAATACCCTTGAACTTCAACTTTCATCATTTCTAGGAGTCATGAATTTTTTGCTTCCCAGATAATTACAGTAAAATTCAACAATAATTATCAGTACTTGGTTCATCTGCTTGCCTTTAAATTTGCCATAGCCATGTTGTTTTAAAAGGTGAAGTCCTTGAAAAATATTATGTTCAGTGAATTTTCAACTTTATTTTCTACACCGTCATGGACAATTGTTACTAGAGATGATGGTTCACCCTTGCAAATCAAAATGATGGCTACAAGTCCCTTATGTTACACAAAAATAGTCTGGGCAGCTCTGATGGCAGGCATTTCTTACTCTGGTCACAATGCTGGGTCCTCTGCAGTGCTATCATCATTCAAAGAGACAGTCACCCTGTCTTTGCTTTCCTGGGTCCTCCATGCCTAAGGGTGTCACTGAACAGGGCATTGCAGAATTTGCTGGATAGTTCGTATTATAAAACCCAAGGCAGAAACACATAGTTAACTGTTTTCTGAGTGCTTGCTTTTGAATTTTTAAAACATAAGAAAATGGTATAAAAGCTGGAGAGTGAAATTGGTTCTAGGGAACCTGAATAGCACTCTTTCTTCCTGCTAAGAACTACGGGCTACTGAACCAAGTCCTGCCTATTAACCAGGAGTTGAAAAGCCCAGTCTTTGCAGGTAAGCATTCAAATATCCAGCCTGCTCTTTCTTTACATAACCATTTTGGTAGATTAAGACAGACCTGCCTGGTTTACCAAGGTGAGCTGTGAGAATTCTATCAACCTTTAGGAGATGATGCAGGTGCTGGAAATAGCTCAGACCATTCTTATCTTCCAAAGTTCTTCTCAACCCTCAGGGCAAAGGCCAGGACACTGCTGCCCCACCTCTCCAGGGCCTCCTCAAGCCCAGAGCAGGGGCTCTGCTCACTACTATCACCTGCACAGATAGTTCTGAAGGTTTCTATTGCTAATGTCACAGTGAACACACCCAGTGATACACAATCAAAAAGCAGCATTAGTGAGCAGGAAAAGCCTGGACTGAAATGTAAGACTTTTACTTTGGGAGCTGTTATGTATTGATGATGCTAACTTCACATCTTACTTGCCATTTATATATAAACTACACAGGATTTTTTTTTATACAAGAACTGATTGAAAAACATGGTATATATTTAAATAAAAAAGTATTGCAGTAAAAGACACATTGCCATTAATCCCCTTCAAAATACACCTTCCCCCTTACTTTGAACACATTTATCCCATTGCTCTTTCCACTCTTTGTAGCAGTTCTGGAAGTCCTCTTTCATGAGTGCCTTTATGAGGTATGATAAAAAATACAATGAATGCTGCTGCTGAGCACCATCCAACAGAAAGGCAGGCTCCTGAAAACATAAGAGTGTGTCCTCATCCACCTTATTCATCAGATCTGGTACCATGCGACTTCTGGCTCTTCCCCAAAGTCAAAATGACCTTGAAAAGTAGATGCTGTGAATCAATTTAGGACACAAAGGCAGGACAGTGCAACTAAAGACACTTGCAAAAGAGGACTTCCAGAACTGCTGCAAAAAGTGGCAAGAACAATGGGATATGTGTGCTGGTATTTGGAGGGGAAGTAATGGCAGTGTGTCTTTTACTGTAATAAATTTTAAAATTTTAATCACAAACAGTATGCTTTGATCACACTTTGTATCTTCTACAAGTACCAAAATGAAGTATTTGCTTCATTTATATCTTTTGCCTTTTAACTCTTTTGGTTGCCTTAATTCCCTGGCTAGCATATTGAGTACCATATCAAATAAAAATGATGACAATCAATAAAGCTCTGTTCTTTTTTGTTATTTATTTTATGCACGCCCTATTACCATTCTTTTTCTTTTCTATGGACATTTTTTTTTTGTACCGGGGATCGAACTCAGGTCCTTGTGCTTGCAAGGCAGGTGGCAGAACCACTGAGCTAAATCCCCGGCCCTGGACAACTATTTTAATGTTCAAGTTGGACTCCTTAGTTAAATACATTCAATAACTACGCATGGTTGCTTTGGTGCATGTGGTTTTGACACTGGTAATTTATATTCTATTATACATTTCATTTCATGTTCTTTCTTACTTTTTATCCTAACCTATGTGTCACCAAATTGTGATCCACTGGTTAACTTCAACCTAGCACTGTTTTTGTAGACTATGAGCAAGGAATGGTGCTCATATTTTTAATTCACTGAAAAAATAAAAATGCTATTTTATAATATGTAAACATTTTATGAAATTTGAATTTTAATCTTTGCAAAGTTTTATTTGAACACACTTGCCCCCATCAGTTTATGTACTATTTACGGCTGCTCTGACACTACAACTGTGGATATGAATAGTTGGAGAAGAAACCATCGACCCTCAGTACCCTAAATATGAGCCAGCTGGACTTTGCCTGAAAGCCCTGTCCATCCATGGTGCCATGATGCTTTTATCCTTTACTTTGCTTTCCCTATTGTGTAGCATGTCATATGCTTCCCCGTTTCCTCATCTACTCTCCTAGTGGAGACACTGAGGTTGTTCCAACTTCTACCATTGTGAACAATGCTGTAGTAACCTTTCTTACAGCTGTGGAAATAAAGACCATTACAGTTAGGGAGAGGGAATCTGCATTTGGTGTGATAAAAAAAGCTCTGAAACTAGAGAGTACAGATTTTACACAACATTGTGAGTGTACTTTTTGCTACTGAATGTTTTCCTAAAAGGTGAAAATAGTAAATTTTATGTTGTGTTGTATTTAATCGTAACAAAGGTAATAGATACGTCAAATTACTTGAAAAATGACTTTTTTGTTAAGTAGTGAGTTTTATTTATATTATTAATTCTCTAAATCAAGCCTTTCCTTATAGAGAATACAAGAGCAAACCAGATTGGGTTTTTGACATATTAAAGTGCTCCCTAATGAAGCTTCAGAATATAATTCAAGAATAATTAACCAGATTTGGAGTCTAGCAAGTTCTACTAATATCAATAGAATAAAAAGGGCCTCCAATATCAACAGAATAAAAAAGGGTCCCAGTGACTTTTTTTTCCCAGTGTAATAATTCATTTAACTTTCCCAAAATGTATGTGTATATATGTAATATATATAATTTTTTAAAGTTTTATTAATACATGTTTACAGTACATAATGATTACCTTCACCATGCGGAATTGGTACACATATACAAATCTTCATTCTTTTTACTTATATATATTACACATATTATATGGTATATATAATAGTATTTATGGCACCTTTTCATGTCTCTGAAATGTTACAGTTGCATAAAGTCAAGGACTTTAAGACAAGGAGGCTCTAAATTTGAAGTATTATACTTGGAGTAGGTGTCTTGACCATCAATAAATTTTGATATGAACTCCTGGGGAATGAGTGGAACTGTCTGTGCTAAAGTGTGCAGGTCTCATACACTGAGCAGCTTCAAGCTCCAGAGAGGAGGCAGAGGGGTTGGCAAGGTGGGTGGAGGAGGCCACTCCAGATGTGGGGAGCAGTATCCGAGACCAGAGGAGAATTGAGGCTTAATTGGCCTCCTCTGCGAGCACAAATGAGGAAGGCTGCACTCAGGGGTGATTCACATTGCAGGCTCTAGGGAACAGCTCAGACAGCCGAGGTTAAGCTGTTCACCAGAGTCTGCGATGCATATTGGAAAGTAGACGAATCTTGTGTTACTTTGATTGCTTGTACCCGCTTGGGTGAATAAAGGCAAGAGGAGCCAGACGCTGGGAGCTCCTCTGCCAGCTAAGAGGCAAGAGCCCTCTTGCTGCCTGCATGCTAAACTGACGCCATGTGTCTTTGTCATTCATCCTTGTTCAGTGGCCTGGGTCATGGAGAACAAAGTAGCAGGTCTAGGTCCCAGAACAAGGCTGGCTGAGTGGATTGGCTACAGAGCAGTATGCCTGGGAGATGAAGTTCAGGAAAGGGAAGGGGGTTGGGGACAGCAGAAGAATACACAGCAGATACAAGGTCGCATGGCAGGATGGTGGGTGAGGGGACAAAAGAAAGAAAGTGGCAATCTTCCACACCATTTTGCTGAACTCAACCAACATCTAATTAATATAGTAAGAGAACAGAGAATGAACTTGATCACATGAAAGTTCTGTAGAGTTTTAGAAATAACAATACCTTGAATTAACTGACACAATTAAGGAGTGTCACCGAGTCAAACAATACAGTCGTAGCAAAGGGCGGCAGAGAGGGACCACCTCATCACAAGGGCATGGTTCACCTGTGGCAGGGACGTGGGCCCAAGCCTCGTTTCCACAATCTCCTGATATAGCACCCCTCTGCAAATGTCAAAGCAATTCATGCAACCCTATCAAAGAGCAATGAACAGTGGGCTGAGCAGACTGAGAACACATACTGAATTAAAATAGATGCTTTTGTTTATCAGATACAAATACCTTTAGCTATTCCCAGCAGCTTCTACGGGCATTTGGGAAATCACTGTGTGTAGGTGGGTGAGCTCCTCAGTGAGTCCACCCTCCAGACTCTGGTGCTTGTGATAAGAGGGAGCTACAGACCACAGCCTTTGGGATTTCCAGTTTGCTGGCTTAAAAATACTGCCGTTAAGAGAGCTACAAATTCAAATTATTTTAATTGTTTGGAAGGATTCCTTTAACATGCAGGCCATCAGTCTCTAATATGCAAGTTCACAGCACATGTCTGAGGGGGAAACAGATTTCTGTCATTTGTCATATGAGCCTTACCCCTTCTAATTATCTCCAATCATTGTATGATTTATATAAATTTATAAAAGTAAACTAAGGCTATGGTTGTTTGCTTGATCATACAGTATGTCTTAGTTTGGGGTTCTCCCTAGAAAGAAACTCTGAATCAAGGATTGGTACTCAGAGCTTGTCAAGTTGGAGGTAATCCTGGCCATAACCCCCTGAGATAGGAACGGGATTGGGAAGTCTCTCTTCTTCAGGAAATGGACAACACATGGTATTCAACACGCAAAGTCTTCCTGAACATCTACTTTATTTTAAAAATATTTTATCAGTGCATATAATTTTCAAAATAGTGTGTTTCAATGTGTTATTTTCATTCATGTATATAACATATTTTGATCATATCATCCCACCCAATCATTCTGCCTTACATCACCTCTCCTTACTTCCTTTCTCTTGTCTAATAAGAGTCTCTCTTCTACTTTCATCTATGAGAAAGTCTTGAGCAGGCGAAATACAAGTGTGAGGGAAACCGGGGTGGGGGGTGCTTCTCAGATGTCACCCAACCACAATGTGGGTCTGACCCCAGTGAAGGAGCGAAGGCAAGAAAACAGGTGGCTGCTTGGATCTGGGAGCTCTTGCACCTGGCTGGCTGGGAGGACCTATGTCAAAAATCCGTGACTGGCCAGGAGGAGGGAAGGGACCCGGTTCAAAGCAGTTGGCGCAGGGACAGTTTTGTGCTAGTAGCTGGAGTTGCTAGGGCTCATGGCTACCATGAAGGGAAAGGAAAGGAGACCAATGGAGGGTGGGTTTCTATCAAGTTCCTGCCATGATCAGAAAGTCAGGGTAGAACATGTCCCTCCAGACCACCTCACCCTCAGCTGAGGGCTGGGGTATTCACCTGCTAAGTACCACTGATTAGCTACCTAGAGTTGCCAATAGGAACATGATTCCATTGCACTTCCTGTCAACCACACACCCAGACAGAATGCAGGGAAAGCTCAGACCACCAACCCAGGGGGGCTGTGCAGTTCAGAGTGAGGGTAGTAGGCAGAGAAATGGCCCATACCAAGAGGATTCAGTCAGGACACCAAGAGAGTCTGTTTCAAGAGACTGGCAGACAGTGACAATGGAGGAGTCCACTTGGCCTTACCTGGGGGCTCTCCCTCCCACTTCAAGGTCATCCAGAATGACCTTCTAAACACACCAGTCAGGATGTGGATGCTTGAACATAGCAAAAATGCTGTGCCTCCATCTATTCTCATGACTGACTTTCCAACAAGGCCCCAAACCATGGGGAGTGCATCCTATTTTTGCAGCCAAAGGGCTACCCTTATTCCTGTTGCTCCTCACCACAGATTCCAATACCCCATCTTTCTTTCTTTATGGGATGCATTAAGGAATTATCTAAAAGTTAATTACTCAGGTTGTCAATTGAGAAGACTTTACAGACCTGAAGCAAAGAAATGAGATTCGGGATAGTTAACTCAAGAAAAAAAAAAAAAAAGCTGAGTAGGCACTGCAACCAGGAGTCCAGGAAGCGAGCTGCATTCTTCTGAGCTGGTGACAGGTACAGTGACATGTCACTCATGGGAGAATGGATCCTGTAGGGGAAGGTGGCTACAACAGCTGCTGATTGGTGAGGAATGTGTACCAAAGGTAATCTGGCACAGCTTCACAGGTAGCCTGGAGAATGTAATCAGCTGGTCTTTAGTAAAAATGGCAGAAAGTGCCAAATAAATCAGAACTATACACTCAGCAAGGTAAATACTCCTACCTGCAATGAAACACATAGCAGTCTCAGGGTCTAAGAGAGAGCTTTCATACTATGTGTCCAGTTACCGGCAGTTTTCTGGTGGAATTATTAGATTTAAGAGCATTCCAGGAGCACAGTCCAGATTTGTAAGCTGACAAATGTGTGCATGGTGTGATTGTTCTGCAGAAACATAAACTCCACATAGTGCTCACTGGATACTAAGTAAATATGAATTTCCTTCCTCTCTGTTCAAAGGGGGAAAATAAAACTAAGAGACAATTGTGAAGGTCTCAGCCAAGAGACATAGGCCCACTAAAAGGCTGAGGTGCACTGTAAAGATTATAGAACATTCTCCTCATGGACGCATGAGCCACCACCCCAAAAGGGATCCCACTTCAGAACAATGGCTTACAGCAGAAAGACAGACTTGCTCTGAGGAGAGGGACAGAGGGAAGCTCAAAGTCAATAGCAGAGATTAAATAAAGAAACTAGGCAACTGAGGACACCATCACCCACACCTGTAGCAAACATAGATTCAGCTCGCCCCTAGCTAGAATAGCAAGAAGAAGAAAAACAAAAGATAACTCACACCAAAAGCCTATTTATCTCCATTATTGCTACCCAACACTTCATGTCTACTTTCAACAGAAATTTTTAAACCATGAAAAAGGGGAAGGGAAGCACAGTCAAAAGAGATAAAGTAAGCATTACAACTAGACTCATATAATACAGATTTGGAAATTGTCAGGTAAGAGATTTGAAATAACTATTACTATTATACTAAGGGATCTAATGGATGAAATAGGCAACATGCAAAAACAGATAGGTAATGTACACAGAGAGATGGAAATTCTAGGAAAGTCAAAAGGAAATGCTAGAAATAACATCACCAAGACAAATGAAGAGTGCCTTCCATAGGCTCATTAATAGAATGGACCAGCCTGAGGAAAGAATGTGTGATTGTGAGGAGAAATCAACAGAAACAATTTCAGAAGTGTAAGTACATGTATTTGGAATGCAAGACAAAGAGAAGAGAGAAAGAGAAGAAATATTTGAAGTAACAAAGACATAGGATTTCCAAAATTAAGCACTGGCACCAAAACATAAGCTCCCAAAGTACAGAAAGCACCAAGGACAATAAACATCAAGACAAAACCTAGGCATATGATATCCAAACTGCAGGAAGTCAAAGACAAAAAGAAAATCTTGCAAGAAGTTAGAGAAAAATTAATCTTACCTACAGAGCAACTAAGGTATGAATTATATCATGTTTCTCATCAGAAACCATGGAAGAAAGAAAGTAGAGTGAAATACCTAAAGTGTTAAAAGAAAAATACAAACTTGAGAAATAAAGGAAAAATAAAGAATTTTGCAGATAAATAGAAGCTCAGAAAAACAATCACCAAGAAATTTTTCCTGAAAGAAACATCTAAAGAATTCTTTCCAGGAGAAGAGAATTGATAAAGTTCAGAAACTTGCATCTGCAGAAAGAGAAAGTGCTGGGCCAGGGATTTAGCTCAGTGGTTCCGCCGCCTGCCTCACAAGCCAAGGACCAGCGTTTGATCCCTGGTACCAAAATTAAAAAAAAAAGAGAGAGAGAGAGAGAGAGAAACTGCTGCAGAAGGAATAAAAAATGGTAAATAAAATCTTTTCCTTTCATTATTCTTAATTCACCTAACAATAATTGCTTAAAAGAATAGTAAAATAAAGTATGAAATGACTACAACATTTGGGGGTGGTGAAGTGGGTGCACAAAGACAGTGGTATTGTTTCATTTAAAAATGGATTTAGCTTCCTTAAAAATACACATAGGAAACTCTCAGGCTACCATTAAAATGGCTTTATGATATGCATGGTAATTAGTATGCATTAACCAGTATGGTAAGAAAGAAAAATGGAATCATACAAAATATTCAATTCAAACCAGAGAAGACAGGAAAGCCAGGGAAATAAACAAAGAACAGAAGTAACAAAGAAAAGTCAAAACATGGTAAATATTAACCTGACAATATCTAAATCACTTCAAATGTAAACGGCTTAAAAGAATGAATTAAAAGACACAGATTTTTAGAGTGGTGCTAAAAGTCCAATTTCATGTAATCTATAAGAAAGCTATTATAAATATAAAGAAACATGTAAAAAGAAAGGAATTAAGACATAGAAACCATGCTAACAACAATAAGAAGAAATCCAGTGGATCTGTATTAATTTTAGACAAAGCAGATATCAGAACAAGAAAAATCATAAAGGAAAAAGGAGGAGGATGCATAATAATAAAAGGTTAGTTTTCCAGAAGCACATATTTCTAAACACCTTCTCACCTGACAACAGACAAAAACACCTAGCAATGCTGCAAAAACTCAGAATTAGAAAGAGTAACTCACCCATTCACTGTTACAGTTGGAGACTCACTCCTCCCCTCTCAGTAATTGATAGCTCACACAGACAGAAAATCAGTAATGATATTGCTGACATGAGCAGCCCTATCCATCAACCTCATGTAACTGATAGTCATAGAATACTACATACAAAACAGCATTGTCCATATTCCCAAGCACGTTATCCTCTGGGCCATAAAACACATGGGAAGAAATATAATTTAGAAATCACACAAAATATGTTCTCAGACCATGGTGAAATTGAGCCAGAATCAGAATGGTTAGTCAATCACCACATATTTGGAGATTAAACAACTCAATTCTAAACATCACATGGTCCAGATTTGTAACATAACGGTACTGCAGTTAGTAGCACTGCAGTGAATAATGGTGTCACCACCAGCTTACAGTTAAACCTTCTGAATCCATCATACATGTGCAGTGGAACTGAGAAGTCAGTAAATGGTCCATGTATGGCAGTTGCCAGATTTCTCACTATCAGAGAAGCGTTTACAGATAAGCAAAGAGAAACAGCTGGAGTCACCCAGGTGGGGATGGATTAGAACTAGAGACATCAGTGTGAGTTCATATTCGGACTCATACAATTCCAGACAACTGAACATTTGAATATTTATAGCTATCTCTGCATAACATGGGGTGATATACACACCTTCTCCATCATCTTGGGGACCAGAAACAATAGTACCCCAGGAGCAATGAGTATATCTAGGGCCCAGACGTTGGCTTCTAACACCATTGCCCAATAAAAGGAACCAGGACTCCTTGCAGAAGTGGCAGATTCAAGTGGCAAAAAGTGTACAAGATGAACCTGAAGCACCCACTATTGCCACAAAGTGAAGAGGTACTCAGGACACACAGACACAGACACAGATATACACACACACGTGCTTCATGTTGATGCAGAAATGACAAAGGTACATGGGAGCCACTGAAGGTCACCTGATCATCCATACCAGAATAATTTCAACAAAAAATAATAGTATTGGTTCATTTCTCAATATATAAGAAAAATATCCATAAGCCTTGGTTGTATTGCTGAATTATTGACTAAAGAAGTGAATGGATGAGAAGAGACAGATTTCATACAGAAGATACCAAAAAAAAAAAAAAAGCCTTTGTAGATGTCCTGGCCTCAGGGAGGTGGAATGTCACTCCCTGCTCCTTCGAGGTGGCCACACACAGAAGCTGCCTTCCAAAGAGCCCTGTGGGGAAACCGGAGAAACTACATCAGGTCAGGAAATGCCCACCTCCACTGGCTGGATTGGAATTGCTAGGAGCAGTGATCCCTTCCCATCACTTCTGTCTTCCTTCTGAACGGGCACACCTACAGCTGTCACCTATCGCCTGTCCCCCGCTTACATTGAATGTGTGGGGAGGCCACCTTACCTCTTTACTTCATAAGTCCAAAGACAGCAGGAACTGTACTCCAGGGCTACAGCTGGGAGCCTTGCCCACACTGGAAACTGACTGCGGATGCTACAATTCTGGACTTTGAGCAGATGCTTCAGTGGGATGACTTTTAGGGATCTTGAACGGAAGGGAATATACTTTATATGGTGGGTAGACTATGACAGGCTGCCCCTGACATAGTGCCCTATGACCCCAGACTTCTGCTTCTCTCACCCTCTGAGTGTGTGACGGACCTCACAACTTTGCCCCCATCAAAGGTGTTGGGCTGTCACTTCCACAAGCAGGCTATAAATGGACTCATCTCGTGTCTACACTGTATCTCTGGCTCCTCTGGAATGTGTGGCCTGATCGACTGGACCACATGGCAAGGAGACAAAGTAGCTACTTGCCAGCTCTGGCCCAGGACTGAGATCTACCCTGCAAAGCCTTTGAGGAACTGGAGCCGGCAACCAGCTGGTGGGTACCCTTTCCTAGCAGAGCTTCAGCTTGCGACTTTTCTGGTGTCTAGTCAGAGATCCTGGGGACAGGGAACAGAGCTAAGCTGCACCTGGATCCCAGACCTTCACAAACTGAGAAGATAAATGTGCTTTGTTTAAAACCCCCATGTTTTCAGATTATTTTCTATGCAGTAATAGCTAAGTAAGGAGTTTAAGAGGATAGAAACATTTTGGAAAATGACTTATAAACTTCTCAAAGAAAAGCTTAGCCTACATCTACCTTAGAACCCACCATTTCCACTCCTAGGTTTATACGTGAAGAAGGAAAGCACAGGTTCAGAAGCAAACCTTGTATACAGACATCCAGAACAGCTTGATTCCTAATAGTCCAAAACTAGAACCAGCACATGTAGTCATTAGTGGAGAATAGATAAATAATGGCACATCCATCTAACAGGACACTACTCAGCACTAACAGAATGAACTGGTGAGAAATGCAAAACATGATGGCCCTCATAAACACTGTCTTTAATGAAGGAGGTCAAAATGTATGATCTCATTTACACAAAATTCTAGAATAAGCAGAACCAATCCATGGTGATAAAATAAAAACATGATTGGTGCTTATGGGGGGGTTATCAGGAAGAAGCCAGAAGCACCCCTCTGATGGTGATAGGGTGTTCTACATCTTAACAGGAGTATGGGTTATACAAATGTGTGCAATTTTCAAAACAGATCAGTTCATTTTCTTGTATGTAAATTACACCCCAACAAAAAGCAGAGGAAAAGAAAAAAAAAAAAAGGAAAAGAGAGTGAAGGCCCCAGTCCACTATGTAGGAATCTTTAGAAATGAAATTATTCATGTAATGGAAAAAATATTATTATTTTCCTAAAATAATGGATGCCAAAGTCAAACATATCTTTGTGCAAGTGACATAAGGTTGGTCAAACATCAGTGGCATCTTTCTCTTTCTCTTTAAAGTTTTGAAGCTTGATTAATAAAATATATATCCTAGCACATAGGTGAGCTGTCTAGCTTGGAGGACATGGTGAGCCTCTCAGGGTCTTTGACAGCAGCTTGGCTGGATCATTCCCCCGCGCCTGTCACTTGGTGCCATGGAGTTTATAGGCTAGCCTAAGGGAGGGGAGATACACTAGTGACTGCACAGATGGGAGCACTGAAGCAGACATGAACCATGGATAGTGTGTGACTTAATGGGAAGTGCTATGTGTTCCAGACAGCTGGCAATGCCAGTGCCTACCTTTTATCAGCACCTGCTCCTACGCCAAGAACCTTCCATACATCAATATTTCAAAGTTTTGTAAGTTGGAAAGTAACAGCTACAATACCTACCTCAGAGATGTAAGAATGAGAGAAGTAACTCGCCCAAAGACAGGCACTAGAAAGTGGCAAAGCCAAGGTTCTAACAAACGTCGGACTCAACAACAAAACTCTGTCCTCTGCAGTGTTCTGCTACCCATTTCTGCCTTCATTCGCAATTGTAGAAATATGGATTTGCCTTTGAATTTCAGCAAGTAAAAGTGACCAAACCCAATCATTCATCCTACAAAACAGGCATTATTCCAACTTGGAATTGGGAACATTAAAGAAATGACAATGGGCATTGGGAAATAACTGAAGAATTAGAAGAAATCTCATTTTTACTATTGAAGGATGTGCTTTCATCACCAAGCTCTGTGCCTACAGGGGCCAGGGCACCTCTTGTCCTCAGCCAGGAGTCAACTCCCTCCTGCACTTTATACTCAGAAAAGCTAAGGATTTGGGGTTGGGGAATAAAAATTGAGTAGTGCATCTTGATTTTCCATCCAGCCCATCCAAACTCAGAATCTCTGCCTGGAAAAAAAAAATTAGAAAAAAAAATAACCCTTTGCTCATTCGTATGGCTATGGTCTTGCTGGGCTGTTCAGAGTTTTGATGTTAAAATGTTGCAACTCGGTCTGCACGAAGTATAGGCTCTTTCCTAATTTGTTTTCTTAGTTCCTCCCACCTGTGTCCAAATGCTGCCTAATGAGATCAGGACTTCAAAGGTGCCAGGAGAAAAAGAGAGATTATAAAACAAGAGGGGGGCGGGGTCTCGGGGAGCTAAGGAAACTCGTTGCCCCAAGTCGGGAAGATGGGGCAGCCCTGAAAGGGAGCCCCAGCGCACCCCAGCTTCAGGACACCTCCTTCCCTTAGTGGTAGCCTGTGGGGCCCGTGCTAGTAATCCCGGAACATCCCAGCACCTCCTTCGTCCCTCCACTCTCTCTCCTTGCCTGTGTGGCAGCTCCTGGCAGAGCCGCGCATGCCACCTCTCGACCGTCCCGAGGTTTGGCGACTGGAGCCCCGAGCTTGAGCTGCAGGCAGGAGCGGGCGCCAGCCCTCTGAATTGCCCTCTTTAACCCACCCCTGCGAGGCGGGAGGAGCCGGATCCGCACTGCTTCCCGCTCCAGCCCCCGCTCCTGCGGGTGTGGAGGGGTCGGTGCAGGAGCCAAGCCCCGGCTGGAGTGCGCGCGGCTCTGGGCGCCGCGGGTTCCCACCCCTTGCGCGGGGAAGAGCCCAGTCCTACATCCCGGCTCCCCACACACCTCCTCAGCCCTCCTCCGATCTCTTTCTGGATTTGCCCAGCGTTTGGGCTTGAGCCCTGGACCAGCTCCCGGGAAGACAGCACTGGGCTGGACGCCCTCGGAGCCCTTGGCGCCGGCTCGGGTCCTTTCGGAGTCCAAGCAGCCGCGACTCCTCCCCAGGCTCTGGGCTGCGGATCTCAGCGTCCCCGGGCGAGGAACCCTGCAGAGACCCACAGCGGGAAGCGCCCCTCGCTCGCTCGCGCTCCTGGGACCGCGCTGCCCGGTGAGGACCCCTAGCACCTTCCCGGGGGCACTCACCGCGGCCGCCACCTCCCGCAACAAGCAAGTTTCACCGCTAGAGGATCCAGAACCCCCAACTTCGTGTGGAAATGAATCAAACAGCGGGAGCCTCCAATAACGTCAGGTGTCCCCCAGGGAAAGCCCACAAGGTAAGGGACCCACGACAGGCAGTGGTGACTCGGACTGGTGTGTGATCTGTGATCGGGGCAGCAGCCGGTCCCTCCCCAGCTCTGGCTAGGTCCTTTCCTCCCAGAGGCGGGGTTTGGGAAAAAGAGTGATGTTTGACAGACCCCAAACCCAGGCGCGCCAGGCTGTACACCTGCCCTGGGTTACCTGGGGGCTGGAAAAGCTAAAGGGCTTCGCGCCGGTCCAGGGGGCACAGCTGCTCCCCCGCTGGCGGGTTTTCGGGGCCAAGAGCTCTTCAGTGGGAGGAACCTGTCCCCCCATCAGACCCCTGGCCGAGCTGGAGGAGGAGGAGGAGGAGGAGGAGGAGGCGGCGGCGGCTTCCTGGGCTCCCCCAGGCGCCGCTTGGGTTGACGCGCGCTTCTTTAACATTAATGGGTCCACGCCTGCCTGGAATTCCAGGAAATCAGCAAGGTTCAGAGAAAGGCTGTTGGTCAGCGGCCCGAGGAATCCAAGTTGATCCTCTCCTGTAGCCAGAAGGTGCAGGGACAGGTTGCTCCACCTCCAAAAGGAGAGAACTCACCGAGGTCCGCGCTTCCCACACCGCCCAGTGTGCAGAGCAGGCCAGGCCCGCACCCAGGACTCCTCTCCATCTACCTGTGCTTCCGCTTTGGACGTGCTTGTTCCAAGGAAATTGCTTACCTGGGTTAGGCGGGAAAGCCACGCAGTGGTACATGCATCAATGTGCTTTTAAAATATTGTATAGTGTTTGTCATTTTTTAAAATCTGAAAGTTAGCAACTACTTTGGAGCTTCATAGTTGGTGTGCAGCCTGAATCTTCTCCTTCATCTTGTGTTCACGACGCCTATTTTTGCATATGCATTTTATGTGAATGTTTATTAGCAAATTAGAAAATTGCTGCCATTCATATCTATTTGTTGGGGTTTGGGGCTCGAAGGCGGAATTGATGATATTGGATTCAGCGGATAGATAAATTATTGGTGTGTTATATAAGATGAGCATTTAGGGCTGAGTAGTTTTATTTCAACTGAGTAATATCAAGCATTTTCTTCCCTTTTTAGATCTAGATGAAATATTTGAATCAGTAAGTCATCTCTGATCTCTGTTCTCATTAACTATCATTCTAGTAGTTACATGTTTCACATTTACTTTATTTAATATTCATAGGAAATGTCTTTATAATACCTAGTAGCTGACATTGTAAGATTTTTAAATTAAAAATAATAAAGTTTCATGCATCAGTGATTATGTAGTGGAGATGTCTATGGAGTTCAGAAGATCATTTGGTAATTTCTTTTAAAAAATGCCTTTGGCTGCAGTGTTAAAGTGGCTTTTTGGCAGAATTGGACTGCAAGGTACTGACACTGATAAAACTTTCTGGGAAGCATCAGAATGTACACCAACAATGTATTCGCTACTGTAAAACCTGTTCGTCACAAGTTGGCATAATCCTGTGCATGTGTCAAGTGTCCAACTAATACCTGGTTCATTGAATCACACTCATTCAATAAACTATCACCATCAAGCATTCACTGGACACATGTAAATACCTGCTAAGTTCTGAGAACTGAGAACCCCAGTGAGAGGTGAGATGTTGCTTTCAGCCTAAAATGCAGTCCTGATTGCAGCCCAGCTTTCTTCCTGCTTTAAAATCCATAGTGGCTCATATTGCTGAAGGGGAGCCCATGGCTGGACATTAACTCTGAGCAAAAGAAGTTGATTCCCTTTCTCAAAGGAAGTCGCTTGCCTTCAGCATGGGCGGTGCATCTTGGAGGTTGCTGCTATGAGAGAGCAATCTTGGAGAGTGACAAGATGGGAGATAGTACACCTGGGTGTTCTCTGTGGTGAGGGACAGGCAGGCAGCAGGGTGTTGACAGTCTGCAAAGTACTAGACAGCTCACACAATATTTAGGTTACAACATTTTTTAGGGATTGAACCCAGGGCCTTTACACGGAACTACATCCCCAGCCATTTTTAAAATTTTGAGACAAGATCTCTCTCAGTTGCTAAAATCCCCAGGCTAGGCTCAAACTTGAGATCTTCCTACCTCAGCCTCCCAGGGTGCTGGCATTACAGCCATGGATGACCACTCTGGCTACGGCATTTTAAAAAATAAAACTCAATAATATCAGTTGATTTTCTTCAGTGTTTGAAAGAAGTTTGTTTTCATTTCCTGTGTTGCTTAGAGACTCATCTTGGGAGACTTCCCTGAGGGGAAAGGCTATGACCACTACTGAAAATGTCCCAGCTGGACTCCCTTTGTCTCATCTCATTTATCCACTGGTGTCTGGTAACACAATTTAAACTTGCCAAGTCATTACGATTTGTTATTATGCAGAAAGATCTTGAGGAGCAAGATGATTACTCAATGAGTGAATCCAGCCATGTGTTACTTACCAGTGGGTTCATTCACAAATATTGAAACCCAGAACTGAGGCATACAAGATCCTTGCTGTAGCATCTTTGCTTCAGCATGCGGGATGATCAGCCATCTGCTGAGGGCTGCAGAGGTAACCACACTATCACCTCTGTCACAGGCAGGAGTCATACCTCCTGAAAAGAAAACTCCAGGCATCATGGTCGCATGGGTTGGGGAATGAAAGGTTTTCTTGTGGGATCAAGTGGTCCTACCCAGGTTGTGTTGATTTGGTGCTGGGCACTGTGACTAGTCTTTATCAAGTGCTAGTCACCAGTCAGAGGTGTTCTCCAAAGAGTTGAGGATGACCTAAGTGTAGGGTGCTGGCCAAGGTCTCATGCACTCCCTAAATCTTAGTTGCCTCCTGGAAATTTGGTCTTGAGCAAAGGATATAGGCTTGGGTTTTGTAAAGCAACATAAAGTACAGGAGAGATAAGATTGCACAACTTCAGTTTTGCAGGACCACCCTGACCTTCTGGGCAGAACACAAAGGCATCCCACACAAGATAACTGCACCAAAGGAGGACTCTTCTTTCAGCCTCTGTCTTGGAGAGAAAGCAAAGGCTTGAGTTGAGTCTTTTTGCTTTGAGTTTTTCTGAAAGAGAAACTTCCAAGCCATAACTTGATGGTCTACGTTACCTTCAGCAAGCCAAGATAATCAGTTCTCCATCTCGGCAACAGCAGAGGTCCAGAGGTCGAAGTTCAAATCATGGGCTTTGAGACCCAGCTGTACCAGTGACACCTTGGGTAGATTACTTAACTTTGGTGTCCAAGTTGTATGAGACCTACCTCATTGGGTTCACTAAGCTAATCCTTTTTGGGGATGGTACACAGGGACAGGTGTTGCTTTAACTTTGAGTGTCCAAACCAGGGAGTGTGGGGCAACGTCTCTAACCCTTTTCATGAACGTGGTTCAAATTGTTCAGGATTTTCTATAATAGCTACTTTTCAGATGGTCAGCTTCTCCAGAACAGGCCCCAGAGAAGAGGGCATATTCCTTAGACATATGGGCTTCCCTGTGAGATAGATGTTAATATGCTAAAATCCTGTAAGGAGAAAGCAGCAGAAATAAACAGATAGGAACTGATTTGATTTCTCTTTTATAAATGGGGGTGTGTGGAAGGAATATCGTGCATATATCATCTCTTTTAACCCTTAAGACAATCCCCTGGGGAAGAGTGTGTTTTCACATAGTCAGCAGTTGCTATTATGATGTCTTTGTACCAAGTGTGAACATAGGTCTCGGAGGCACAGAAAAAGTTCAGGGTATAAATATACACTGACTAAATATTTATAAAACAAAGAGGTCTTAAATGGCCTGTATTCTAATTTCAGATCTCATTTTATCTAAAATTCTTCACATTATCTGATACTGTAATCATTTATACTAAAGCATGTTGGGGCCGGGGATTTAGCTCAGTGGTTCTGGTGCCTGCTGCTCAAGCACAAGGTCCCAAGTTCGATCCCTGGTACCAAAAAAAAAAAAAAAAAAAAAACATACTAAAGCATGTTTTCTCTCTTTTTTGTCTACTTTTAAGATAACTTCCTTTGGTTTTCCATATTTGGCTAGTATGTGCCTAGCCATTTTGGGGGATTCTGTACCATCATTTTTTTTTCTGATACTGGTGATTAAACCCAGGGCCTGAGATACATCCCCAGCCCCTTTTATTTATTTTGATATAAGATCTCAGTCGCTAAGTTGCTCAGGCTGGGCTTGAATTTGCCATCCTCCTGCCTCAGCTTCCCAGACTGCTGAGATTACAGACGTGCCCCTTCATGCCTTGCTGTTATTTTTTTTTAACATATTTTTCTTTCTCATCTTTTTCTTGGATGAGATGCAATTGTATATACATTTACAAGATTTGTATTGTCTTACTGATGGACTCATGATTTAAACCACTTTATAATGATGTTCAAGGTAGCAGATCTCAAAAGCACATTTTCCAGTTTGTGAGATTCCTTTCCAGCCAGTTTGCCAATGAGGTCCACTAATTAATTTGTTGAGCTTGGGCAAAAATCCTGCCTGTTCGGAAATGTACAATTGAGGAACAAGTGTCTTGATGGTAAAGATCAAAAGGCTTCTTTCTCTTTGTGAAGATAGATATTTAAACATTACATTTGTAGTTCTCATTCTATCCTTTCCTTGTCATCAAAAAGAAAAAGGACTATGTTTCCCTGAAAATACCTAGCTGAAAAATAAAACTAGAGATCGAAAAATGCCGGCCCTGATCAGCCTGTCCTTGCCTTACCTGCCACCAAGATTCTCTTGCTTGGTGGCTACTTTGTAAATTCAACGTTCAGAACTTAGAATCAGAAGTTCTGCAGACCTGATGTGCTGTGGCCCCAGAATTAGTGGCATTGGGTTTCTATTGTAATGAAAGAGTTTAGCCTTTATTTTCCCAAGTTTTTAATTCAAACTTAATGTTGTTCTGTACCCTGAGGCCATATCCAGGGAAGAATGGCCACAGGTCTCATCCTCCAGGATTCTCTCTCCTCATCACCATTTTGTTTTCTTTGTGAACCTCTCGTTCTCATTAGTCACTGTCAAACCCTTTAATTTCTCCTTCTGTCAGTTCTTCCACTGCTCCTTTCTCTTTCATTTTCCTGCCATGTTATATTCTCCAAAGCTTGCGTTTTCAGAAATTGTAACTTGTCATATCTGAAGGTTTTGTATGTTCCTTCTCCCTCATTAAAAGCAGAGTCTGTTTCCTGTTCTCTCTCCACAATACTTCCTGACTGTCTTTCTCCTCTTTCCTGCCCCTTCTTATTTGGATCAACAGAACTTCATCCTCCTGGGCGGTTCACTCACTTTCCAAACATTTCCTCAGTCCACACCTCTTTGGAATTTAGACTCCTTCCTTGATTTTCAGACTTGCTCTCCCTGCAATAATTAAATCAGCGACTTGTTCCCTAGCTCCGTGGACAGGATGGGCTCTGGCAAGGCTCTGGCTCTGTGCTCTTTTCTCTGGGGCTCTTTTCTCCTGTGTCTTCCACAGCAACTCCACCGCTGGGTATGAGCACAGCACAGAACTGGCTTCCACCAAGCAGGAGTTCTATCATAGCTCAACACAGCAGGATCCTTCTTTAGTGTTTGGGGGGTTTTAATTTCAGACCCTTTCACCCACTCTGGTGTCTGCACCCAGTTGTTTCTGAGTTTGGTTCTTTCTGAATCCCTAAGTCGCAACATCCTGACCACTTGGCATCTATGGTCCTGTCTAGAGCATCCTCTGTCCCTAATACATGGCATTTAAAAACAGTGTCAAATCCCCTAGTCATTTCTTCCAATTGCCTATTGTGTAAAAACCAAGATCCAACAGAATCCAGAGGGTTAATGCAAGAGACTGGGGTCACTCCTTCACCCATGACCTCCAGTTCTTGGTGTGTTCCATCACACCACTGTGTCTGGGCTTGTCTTCTGCATTAGAGCACAGACTCAAGGGCCATGTCTGATGTAGCTCTAGACATCAAGCAGAACCATCCTGAAGCACATTTCACCAATGCTTCCTGTTGACAGGGGTGTATCTGGTCCATAGTTCATCTTATCCACTATTGTTCTTCATGCTGAATGAGAAACTCGCATATTTAGTTGGTATTTTCTGAAAGAAGAAATAGAAAAGGCCACCCATATGAATAAAAAAATGTAAATTCTTTTTATGACCCAGAACTTAAATCACTCTGAAGAATTTTAGAAAGTTTAATGGAATGCATAAAACATAAATTGCTTTAACGACTTCCAGGATATTAGTGAAAATGTATTTATGTTATTTTGGTTTTACATTTTATTGATTTTTAAATTTTTAATTGTCCTCATTTTCTGAGTAAAATATATAAAATGAATATAAGCTCATGCATAAGTTAAATTTCCAGGAATAGAAGGCAGTAAATGAGTAGTAGTTGTTTTTCTGGTTTCATTCATTGGATTATTTTTTAAATCACAAGCTGCATCTGACAGGCAGTGTGGTTGGTCTTCCCTTTCTATGGCTTCTACATCCATGGATTCAACCAACTCTGGATCCAAAATATTTGGAGAAAAGTTGCATCCATACTGAACATGCACAGACTTATAAC
Organism: Heterocephalus glaber; assembly: GCF_000247695.1. Next base: position 3,578,869 of record NW_004624800.1, on the reverse strand, counting down.
AATATTTCTAAAGCATTTACACCGAATTCCATATCATCAGTAAGTTGGAGATGATTAAAACACATGGGAAGATTATATAGGTTATGTGCAAATACTGTACCATTTTATAGAGGCATAGCAGGGACTTGAACAACTGAGAATTTTTATATTTGCAGGGGCCCTGGAGCCACTCCTTCTGGATGAAAAGGAATGATTGTATTTGTTATCACACACTTTGTACCTCATGAAGGAAACAGACTGATTGGAATTTTACAGGACCTCTGAATCTGGTATTACCTTTGATTTTGAGCCCAGAAATCTGTATTTAGCGAATAACAATAAAGGACTTATGTAATTCTTGTTCATTTTCTTTCCATGTTTTGGGGGCTTTAGAAATTTTTTTATTATTTTCATGCTACAGAGGTATAATGTGTGTATTCCTTTGGTATCTGGTATGTTTCCTTTTTATGAAAATTTCAAATTAAATTTTAAGAAATTATAAGATAATTAGACATTACTAGGCAATTTAAAATTGCATCTGACAAAATGTGCACACAGAACAAGTTCATGTTTTTATTTTTCATTAAATAAAAAAGAGCTGACAATGCACTGGGCCCTTGTCAGGCATCCTAACTATAAATTCAGATGTAGAAAAACTCATTCAGTAGGATTAGTTACTAAAGTCAAGAGGAAATAGGGAAAAAAGAAACCAATGGAGGAGACCTTAGAATTAGCAGAGCTGGCTTTCCTGTTTGGCCCCTGTGCAGTCTCTGGGCCTTTTCCTGTCTGAAAGCTGAGGGAGTTGAGGTAGACCACCACCTGATGGTATTCCAACCCTAGACAGAGCCACAGGCAAATGGACTGCCATTATTAAAGCATTGCTGGGAATAGATGGCAAAGACAATTCTATAGCAAATATGCTTAATGTGAAACTTCAGCCAGTGGGAATCTTTCAACTTTATTATAAACACAATGGCTTTGTACAAGTCTTTCAGGGGGAGAATACATTACAGTTGCCAGGTGAATCTTTACACCTTAATGACAGTTTTTCATGTTTAATGAATACCAAACTTACCACATAATTTTACAAGGTATTTAAGTTAACTAAGTTCACAGTGTGTGCCTTTTAAAAAAAAGGCTACAAAGATGATAATTATCCCTTTGGCTAATGACACAAGATGCTAAAAATACTGGAAAATCATATTTCAGAACTGCATGGAGATATAGTTGATGACATATATTTCGATTGAGCAATTTGATAAGTTTTTACAAATGTAGATACACACCCATGAAAACACAATTGATAGGACATACATAACTATCATTCTCAAGAGTTCCTTGTGCTTCATTGTGCTGTCTCTTACCTGTTCCTACCACCTACCCCCAAGTAAAAAGCTAAACTTTTTTCTATTACTATATATTCTTTCTATTTTGTAACATTTTACGTGAGTGAAAATATTAAAATGTTTTCTTTTTTATCTGAAAAATTTCACTGCTAATTATTTTGAGATTTATTTACATTGTAGCATGTATGAATAGTGTATTCATTTTGTTGCAAAGTGATCTATGATTGTACAGCCCTACTGTGGTTCCTGGATCTATACACTTATTGACAGGAACTTGGCTGTTACCAATGAGGCTGTTCAACCATTAATGTACAAGACTTTTATAGACATAGCTTACATTTCACTTAGGAGAATACTTGGATCATATGGTAGTAGTATATATGTTTACATTTTTAAAGTTTAAGCTGACAAACTATTTTCACAGTGGTTTTAGAATTTTAAATTTTACCCACAGTATGTGAGGCTTTTGGCCCCTAAATCTTTGCTAACACTGGAGATGATCAGTTTTTATTATCAGCATTTCAATAACTGTATAATACTATTTTGTTATAGTTTAGATTTGTGTTTTTCTGGTGGTTAATGATGTTAAGCATCTGTACACAGGCTTGTTATCCATGCATACACTTTGCTGATGAGTTTATAAAAATCATTGATATGTTCCTAATTGAGCTTTTGTTTCTATTGAGTGAGAGTTCTTCATAAATTCTTGTATCATAAATATGACTTACAATAGATTTCCAATCCCAGGCTTCATTTTTAGATTCTATTCATGGTGGCTTTTGAAGAACAGAGTTTGCAATACGGATATTTGTATACAGGAAACAACAAAAAAGCCTTGATTCATACCTATGAATCACACCATATAAATTTTTTTGCTCTGAAGAGATCATCAATTTAAATGTTAAAACTAAAAGTGTAAAAATATTAGAAAAACATGGGATGCTGGACAGAATGATCAATTTCATAGATATTCTCAGAGAATTAACTTATGATCTTATTTTATTATTTCTAATTTATATATTCTTGCTTCAATTTTAATATTTGTTTTAGTTACTGAATTTAACTTACTATTCTTTCCTACTTTCTTAAGGTGAGAGCCGAAGTCATCAAATTAAGATTATTTCTTTTTAGTGTGGATATGTAGTGTTGTAAATACTTCACTAAGTCTTGGTTCACAGGCAAATTTTGCTTTTGACAAATTTTGTATGTTTTCACTTGAAGTTAGTTCAGAATAATTTCTAATTCCTTTTGTATTTCTTCTTTGATCCACAAGTCATATTTATATGTTTATTAGTTTCCAAATCATTGGAAATTTCCAGAGATCTTGCTTTGTTTGATTTCTAATTTAATTTTCTTATATTTGATTAGGAAAATGCCTTTGATGACTTGCATATTTTATAATTTATTGAGGCTTGTGAATGCCTTAAAATGTTAATCACAGCTACATGGTTGATGGTATTGCTCAAATCTTATCTATTTGGGTGCATTATCTTTTTACTTGTTCTGGCGATTCAAAGAGGAATGTTGGAAATTCCAACTATAACTACAAATTTTCTTTTTCTTCTATTTATACTTTTATGCTTCAAGTTCTTTTTGCTTTGTTTTTTGGTGGGGCTATATCATTATTGGTATAAGGGTCTAGGATATTCATGCCTTGTAATAAATTGATCACTTTGTCAGTGTAAAATGACTTTATCATTGATAATATTGTTTATGTTGAAATTGAGTCTATCTAATATCAGTAAAGATACTCAGCTTTTTTTTTTTTTTTTACCGGGGATCGAACTTGGGTCCTTGCGCATGGGCAGCAGGTGGCAAAACCACTGAGCTAAATCCCCAGCCCTCAGCTTTTAAAATTAGTGTTAGTAAGGTGTATATTTTTGCATCCTTATTCTTTTATATAATTTGTGTCTGTGTATTTAAAATGCATTTCTTGTAGGTAGTGTATACTTCTTTTTTTTTTTTTTTTTTTTTTTTTTTTTGGTACCGGGGATCAAACTCGGGACCTTACACTTGCAAGGCAGGTGCCGGAACCACTGAGCTAAATCCCCGGCCCGGTACTGTATACTTTTTTAAAAAAGTCAACAATTCAATAATTTCTCCCTTTGGAATTTTAGACCATTGATATGGTTTTGTTCAAATATATCGTCTATTTGGTTTCTGTTAGTCTTGTCCCTTTTTTTTATCTGCTTATGTATGAATTTCTTATTTATAATTTCCTTTCACCTTAATTGTTGTCTTACTAACCATAACAGTCTGCTTTGCTAATTTAGTAGCTGTATTGGGGCTAATATTACACCTCTTTAATAACTAAGTACAGTTTACTTACCTCAAGTAATGTTATAGTATTGTATGTACAGTGTAAGAAACAATATATTTCCTTTTTTTCCTCTGTAATTTCATGTTACTGCCATCATTCATGTATTGGAGACACAACACTGCCTACATTGAAATAGATGGGGGAGAGGGGGAAATATCTCATTTAAATCATCAGTTGCCTTTTAAAGAAATTATCATGATAACGAAAACATCCTACATCCTATAGATTCATTGATGCAGTCACCATTTCCAGTGTTCTGCATTCCTTTCTGTATATCCATGATTCTCAACCTTGACCCCATTACCACCTGGGGCCAGATGATCTGTTGCGCTGCATGTTGGGAGTGCACATGACTGTGCTTACTAGTCTTTAGCATCCCTGACCTCTGTCCACTAGGTGCCACTGGTGTCCCCAAATTGTGACCACCACAGGTGTCTCCTGGTGTTACCAAATGCCTTCTGGGGGGCAAAACCACCACTGCTGAGGCCTCCTGTGGATCCTCATTTACATGTAATATCATTTTCCTCTGTCTGAAGGACTTCTTTGAATATCGTGTATGGCGAGGATCTGCTACTTGTGAATTCTTTTTGCATTTGTTTGTCTTAAATTTGCTTTGATTTTGGGGAAGTATTTTCACTTCTTATACACGGAAATGCCATTCAGTCTTTTACAGATGTGATTCAGTGACACCTGGCTTCTATTGCTTGTGGTATGAAGTCTTCTGCCAGCCTTCTCTGTGTTCTTTTGTATATAACCAGCCTTTTTCTCTGTCTACTCTTATGACTTTTTCTTTATCACTGGTCTAAAACAATGTGGTTACTATTTTCCTTGTGTATAATTTTCATTTTTCTTGTGCGTTAAGTTTAATGAGATGTTTATATCTATAGGTTTCTCTTTTTCATCAAATTTGGGGTCATTTTTCACATTTTTTAAATTCACATCCACTTCTCACTCTCAGGAATTCCAAGTGCATGTATTTTAGGCTATTTGGAGTTTTCACAAGTCTCATTGATGCTTTGCTCACTTTTTAAAAAGTCCCACTGTCCTGCTGTTTATTTGAGGTTCTTTATATATTTATGTCCTCACATTCCCTGATATTTTCTTCTGCAGGGACAAATTTATCGCTAACCCCATCCAGTGTCTCTTTCTCTTGCACATTATGCTTTACCCTCTAGGATTTCACTTTAATATTGTTTATGCTTTCACCTAACTTGCATTGCGGAGTACAGTTAGAAAAACTCTTTTACATCCATGTTTGCTAATTTTAAAAGCTACAGTAACCCCTTGGTTCATGAACTCTTCCGTTTGCAAACAATTCGGTTCTTAAAAGCATTTGGCAAAATTTTGCTTCCTTTCAAAAACTTCACATTGGGTGACAAACATGACCACAGCTATCTTCCCCACACAAATGTAGGCATCTTCCCCAACATCATAAAACAAATTAAGTTCATAAATCCAGGTACCACTGTATATCAGTTTAATAGATTGATTTGCCTCCAAGATTAAATTTGTGTTACTTTCCTTCCTGGCAGGCCTGGTGATGTTTAACAAGATTCCCAGATGTTGTGAGTGCCATATATTTTAATATTCCTGCACATATTTCAGGGCTTGTTTTCTGGGACTCAAAAATATGAAATCCAAAATCTGAAATTTTATTAGTACGGATGTGACTGTCAAATTTCAGGACATTTTGAATTTTTGGATTTTTAGATTAGGAATGCTCAACCCATAAATTCTAGGCAAATATTTAAAAATTCTCCAAAATTTTAAGCACTCCTGGTCCCATGTAGTTTTGATCGGTTCAGATGTAGCTTTTAAGATTTACTATGTGGAATCAACAATGCTCTCTTTCTGGGGCAATTATCCCTTGCAAGAGCAAGAAGCCTTCTGTGAATCAGGCAAATGTCTGTGACTCCTGAAATGCCATAACCTGGCTGCATAAAGAGACACTGTCCTGCTCTGTGTGTCATGGCTGTTGCCTCTACTTTCAAGTGCTTCTTTCCCCAGTCATGGATAGTTTCTCTCATGCATGCCTGTTATGCATTGAGCTGATGTTTCCAGAGAACCCTCAGAAAATCTCCAGTGCTCTCCTCTGCACTATTCTCTTCTCCCCTGTACCTTTTACCTGTGAACTGTGGCTGCTTTCTTCTCCCACACTCTCAGTTCTTCAGTTCAGAGACTCCCCTTAAGACCCACCTTGGTGGTCTTCACTGCTATGTCCTGGAAACTGTCCAGAGCAATAAGCAAAGGATATCACAGGTCCATCTCAGTCACTGCCTACCAGTTAGGAATTGTGTCTTTCTTTACCTGATACCCAGTATCTTGAAACATGTGTTTGCCATGTTTTCACAATATGTGTTTCAAGAAGGAGGTGGAACCCATTCCCTGCTCAGCCATTTTGACCCAAAGTGGAAGTTTCTGAGAAAGTCTTTTAATGTCTCTTCTTTCATTTAGAAATCTTGTTTTTAAAATAAAACAAAGAATTATTAGAAGTTTAAAATTATAAGAAAGAATGCTGCATACACCTAACAGAAACATGCTTGGCATCAGCCAGAAGACTGAAAGTGCAAAGTACTGAAATGGAGAGATGGTAAATGATGTGACATCTCTTTCTCCTTCCTTCCTTCTTTCCTTTGACTTTTTATAGCTTTTCTGTGAGTGTTGCCTTATTTCATCTTCACAGCAGCCACTGAAGTAGATACATTTTTATTTCTCCTGTTATTTTTTGACTGAGGAAATCCAGCTCCACAATTATATGTGAATTACTGAGATCACGAAGCAAATAAATTCAAGAAAATGTTTAAACTTGAAAATGTGCAAATAATGAATATTATTCAGTCTTTCATTCATTCAGCATCCATCTGTGCTTCTATGAACCAGTATGTCCCACTACTACTTTTCTGAAAGCTGAGAATTACTTACGCACTTCATAAGCTTTGGATTCCTTGCTTAGTGTTCTTTAAAATCAACCACAAAAGGCTCCTAATTTTATTAATGAGTCAGAGTCTGCACAGATGAGACAAGACATGCATGGGACATGCTTATGGATGTTAAAAATGAATAACACAAATTGTGTGGTTGTGACTGCCCAGTATGACTTAGTTCATGTGGGGAATAGAAACCATTTCTTCCTGCTTTCTGTTCTGTATGTTCTACATGCACAGGAAATCTGTGCAGAGTAAAGACTTAGAGTAATAACCTATCCCTTCTTCCCCAAGTGATAGCTGTAATTCATGGCACCCAAAGGAACGATAAAGTTTTAATAGACAATTAGTGTTCACATTTTCTATACTTCCATTGATTAAAAAATTTTTATTGTATATTAACATTATAGTTGTATACATTTGTGGGGTACAAAGTGATATGATTTTGTAATACAATGTGGAATGATTAAATCAAACTAATTAATATATTTAACACCAGATTTTTAACATTATCATCATCATCATCATCATCATCATCACTACTACTGCTGCAGTACTGGGGATTAAACTCAGAGCTTTCACATGAAGTTATATCCTGAGTCCTTTTAAAATGTTTTATTTTGAGGCAAGGTCTCACTAGTCATTATGTTGCCCAGTAGGGGTTTGAACTTGTGATCCTTTTGTCTCAGCCTCCCAGAGTACTGGGATTACTGGGGGCTGGGGTGCCAACATGCCACTCAGATATTTAATAGTTTTTGTCATGAGAAGAATAGAAATTTATTCTTATTACTATTGAAGTGTACAGTACTCAATTTTAAGCTTTATTGACCATGTCTTATAATTGATTTACAAAATTAAACATACTCTACTTCCTATCTTATTCTTCCTTTAAACCCTTTCAATATTATCTCCCTCTTCCCCACCCCAGCCTCTGGTGAACAGCATTCTGTTCTCTGCTGCTATGAGCCCAGCTGTTTGGGCTTCCACATAAAATTGAGAACATGCAGCACTTGCTTGCTGATAATTGCATTTGGACTCTTTGTAGGTGATATATATTTTTATCTCAGGATGTTCTCCAAGTCTATTATTTCCCTCTGCTTTTTGACACTTTGATTGTGATGTGTCTTAATGAATGCTTCGGGGTTCAATCTGGTGAAAGTCTGTTCTTGCTTGGGTGTTGTCTTATTTTCTCAGGTTAGAAAAATTTTCATCCATTCTTTCTTTAAACATGATTCCTGGGCCTTTTTCTCTTTGTTCTCTTTCTTGAATTCCTATGATATATGGCTTAGGTCTTTTGATGATGCCTCATAATTTTTGTAGGCCTTCTCTATTCTTTTTTATTTATTTTATCAATTAATTAATGTTTGTTCCTCTTATTGAGTAATTTCAAATGTACCTTTGATCGAACTTGCTGTTGAAGATTTCTGTTGCATTTCTCATTTAGTCATTGTATTCTTTACCTCTAGGATTTCTTTTGGTTTTAATTTTTTTCTGTCTGTCAAATCTCATTTGTATATTTTTCACAAATTTCATTTATCCATATGCTTGAAATCCACTAAACTTGAAATCCATTTTAAGAGGACTATTCTGAATTATCTTTCTGTCATTTCATAAGGTCCACTGTTGGAGACTTTTTAGTTTCTTTTAGATGAAACATGATTGCCTGAGTCTTTGTGAGCCTCGTATCTTTGCATTGGTGTGTGTGTATGTGTGGAGACAGTTAGATAGTTTTTGGCTTTTATAGGTGTTCATTGGCAGGGATAGACTTTCACTGCTTAGTCTAACCTGTGATCCCTGAAGACCCAGCTGGTGAGGCCTTTGGCAGGTAGAGCTTGCTTCAGGTTCTCCATATGGTTGAGCACCTGCTATTGTTCTTACTTTGGTGAGGCAGCTGGCTGGGCTCTGCCATCAGACAGAGCTGCTGGACTGCTCTGCAGTCACTTAGATCCAGGTTGTGCTACCTGGCCAGAAGGTACCTGTCTTTCAGTCAGCAGTTGGACAGGATTCGAGGAGATTCTTCAAGGTTATATGTATAAGAATGGATGGAACAACAGCTATCTCAGCAGAAATACATGACTGAGATTTCCTCCTTTCCCAGGTGGAACCTGACTGGGCTTTAGGTTCTGCTCCCAGATAGAGCAGAGCTAGTGCCTGATCTTTGTCAAGAAAAAGGTCACTGAATTCTGAATTGCTTTCTAAGCAGGAGTGGGAGTGATGGCCAGTTTCCAGGTTGTTATTGGAGAGAGCATGCCAGAACTGAATTATCAGACAAACAGAGGGTGTGACAAGAGACAAAAGGGAACAAGAGAAAAAGAAGTTGCTGGCATCCAGGAGAGATGCTTTGGGAAATAGAATAGAAATGTTGCTGTGTTGTATCTTGTTTTTCAGGGAAGTGTCAATAGAAACACTCTGAGTTCACTAATGTGTTTTACAGTGGGATCTGGGTTGTTGGTTTTTTTCAGTAACAAATAAGTTGCATAGTTTGATGTAACACTAAGTAGAAGTTCAAGACTAGGAATAAGACAATACCCTAGACTACCTCAGGGGGTCAGAAAAGCTAGGTTACTTCTATAATGCATCTGTTTGTAGTTTTTTTCTTGTCTATTTTGCATGGGTATTGATTTTTTTTCTTTTGCAATCAAATGAGCTCTAACAAAAGTGATGTATAATGTGCAAAGTACCTTGCGGGCATCAATGAGTATTAGAAATGACCTCCACCCTTCAATGAATTATAAGTGTTCTACTGAATGTGTTAGACTCAGGAGGACCATAGTGAAACAATTTTATTTTTTTCTACATGTTACCCTTCCAAAATCAAAGTCTTTGAGTAGTCTCAACAGAACTTCCCTGATTTTTAAAAGATGCTATAGATTTTTATAATCTTTCTGCATTACAAATAGCAGAATTTACAGTTACTATGCCCAGTCCAGTCTGATGCAATATCCATTGTCAATTCCAACATTCATTCTGTGGGAAGCCCCTCCCATCCCTTCCCCTCTCCTCTTTCCTAAACTGAGCCTGCTCTAGAGCCTGAGCTGGAGGAGGGGGGAGCTTTCCCTGTCCTTTCCTAGCCTGTTGCTTATTCCTTCTCTGGGTTCACCAGACTGAATTTCTTACTTCTCCAAGATTTGGATCAGAGGGAGAAGGGGTTTGGAAAAAGGCACATTGTCATATGGTGCTGACACTTTTAATCTGGTTGTCTTCACTTTTTTCATGGGGAGCTTTTGGGGAATTTTCTTTCAATACCCTTGCATGGGATGTTGAAGGTGGCTGCAGCATTTCTCAAGCTGTGTGGCCATCACTCACCTATGTGCTTCCTATCTTCTCCATCTGCTAGTCACTCTGCCCCATTGAGTAGAGCCCTTCCTGAATGGTCCATGTGTGATTCACAAGAAACACCCAAATTTCCCCACAATTATCATTATAGATGTAGCCTGCTCCAACATAAAGCCCTCTTTTCATGTTAGGCTGCCTCAGAGGCAGGTGTAGTTTCAGTTTTTAACTCAATTTAATTTTCTCCTGGTGAGTTCTAGATGCCACTGCTTATGTTTCAAGGCCCCTTTTTCCAGACTGCAGGAGGCTACTGTATACTCTCTGATCAGTTCTGTGATAACATCACCTGGCCTGTTCTGCTAAGAAAGGACCTACAGCTCTCCTATCCCAAGCCAGGTGCACACACTTCCTCCTCACCTAGGATGACAGTGATGCCACAGAATTCCTGGAACCTTCTAGGTTGGCAGCTTCCTCTCAGGTGCACAATTAGAAATGCGTATTTCACACCCTTTTGTCATTTCCTTTATCAATAGTGTAACAGGCTGTTTTAGGCTGTAGGGATATTTGGCAACCTCTCTTACAGTTCTTAGATGTTGGTGCCTCAGTAGAAACTGAAGTAGGAAGATGTTGGTAAACTTGCATATCTTTCTATTGATGGTTACTTCTTATTTCTAAGGATGTCAGGCAGTTGGCAATAGGAATAAATGGTAAATGCTGTCTGAGTTCAGTGTGTATACTGGGAAAATGGTCTTGGCTCCTGTGATTGGAAAAGGATTCATGGCAGAGGTGGGATTTAGCTGGGTAGGGGAGAACATGGCACAGCTTAAGCCCATATTTTATCTGAGAAGCACTTGAAGATTGAACAAGGTGGGAACTTCCTATTTCCTTTCCCTCCTGAATACTGTAGCACACCCTCATCTCTGGTTCCACTGTTCACAGTTTTAGCTAGCGGCAGTAGCAGTCAATCATGATCCTCAATATTTAATGGAAAACTCCAGTAAGAAACAACTCCTAAGCTTTAAGTTGCATGCCATTCTGAAGAGCATGATGAAATCTCCCGATTCCATCCATTTGGAGGTCTGAGTCATCCCTTTGTAGAAGGCGCATGCTCATTACCCACCATTAGTCACATCTAGCCCTCTTTGTTATCAACTCACTGTGGCAGTGCTGCAGGCTTGAGTTCAAGTAGCCCTTACTGTACTGAGTGGTGGCTCCAAAGAGGAAGGGTTGTGATACTGGCAATTTAAATACACCAAAGAAAAGCTGGGAAGTGCTTCCTATGAGAGAAAAGGTGAGAGGAGTACAAGAGACACTGTGAGAAAAGAGAGGGAGAGAGAGAGAGAGAGAGAGAGAGAGAATCACGTTCACGTGGCCCTTAGTACAGTATATTGTTATCATTGCTGTTTTAAAAATTTTAAAATTCATTATTGTCAATCATTTTCACTGTCTAATTTACAAACTTTACAGGAAAAAAGCGTAGTACATATTAGGGTCTTTACTGTCCATGGTCTCAAGGATTTACTGGGGGCCTTGGAACTATTCCCTACAGATAAGAGGAGTTGTATCTACCATTGCTTGCGTGTCAGCACATAAGGGATGAGGGAAATTTTTTTTAATTTAACTTTTATTACTATATATTTACAATACACAATTATCACATTCATTGTGGGGAGCTGGTACATATACAGAACACATCTCAGTCATTTTTACGTCCTCTTCCTCTCCCTCCATTCTCCCTCCCTCCCTCCATCTCTTGGTCCCCTTCTCACTTGCAGAAGATCCAACTTCTTGTTTCCTGTTATCTAGCTTTGCTTTCACTCCTTAATTTATTTATACTTTGAGTTTCTCATAGAAGAGCAATCATGCAATATTTATACTCTTGTGTCTGATTTGTTTCACTTAACATTATGACTTCAGGGTACACACAGTTTCCTTCAAGTGACTCAAGTTTGTCCTTCTTTATAGCAGGGTGGTATGAGGGAGCTTCTGAATACTCATGTCTCTTCCCTACTCAAATGCCCCCAGTGTACTTCTTAAATGTTTTTTCACACACAGCTCTTCTGAGTTTTCTTGCTAAAATATAGGTGAGTTGGTCTGGGTGGAACCCAAGATTCTGCATTCCTTAAAAAGCTCCTAAATGTGATGCTGCCAGTCTTTCCTCTGACAACATTGTGAGCAGGAAAGCTCTGCTGCTGAGTGACACAGAATACATCAGGCCATGGATGAAGCACAAATCACCGAAAGTTTTCACATTTTGAAAATGGTCTTAATGGCTGCTTCTGCATAACACTCTTTCACTTCTCAACTGTGAATAGGAATTTTATGCCATTTATTTGCAAAAGAGGGCAAAAACAGGAATAAGGAGACTAGGGTTTCCATAGTCCAGTGCTGTATCTGGCTGTTAGGTCATTCACAAGCATCTGGAACTCCATCCAACCTTTGCCCATTAAATGTTTGTTCTATTAGGTGGTCACCAAAGGCCTAGCAAATATTTTATTTCCAGATGTACTTTATATTTGTTTACACAGCTACATTATTAAAATCTTGGCAGCTAAGTCAGTATTTTTACATATACTTTTTCTTCCTGGAACAAAAGCTAGAACTCTGCAATGTGTGAGTACCCAGCAAGTATTTGCTAATGATGATGACATTGCAGAAAAACCTTGATTGGAGGAATAAGAGTGGGTCTAAGTAGTAAGGAACCCAGGGCTTTCAAAAGTCTTTCTGTAGCAAATCTTGTTGTTAAATGATGTTAACTTACAAAAATGAGAATAATAAATATCATAATATGCATGATGAATTTTTCATTTCTGGCTTTGACTGTGGTTAAAATCAAATTAGAAACTCCTCCAAAATCTAATAGTAACAACAAGATAAAAACCTTTATCATTATAAAAAATATCATTAAGAAACAAAGGAAACCTGTCCTGAGTTTGACCCTGGTATAGCCAAAAAAAGAAAAAAGAAACAAAGGAAACCTGTATATCCTGGCTCACTCAGTTTAGTTACATTAGTGAAAGCCCCTGTGTCATTTAAAGTGTAACTCACTAAGACATTATCAAAACCAGTTCATCTTTCCTCATACCTTATAGAGTCTAAGTGTTTAATGCGTTTATTTTTATCTATATCAGAACCCACATAATAATATGAAAAATCAGTGAACAAGTTATGGACTGTCACTGTGTAGAATCCACTGGGTTATACATCTGTAAGTTGAGAACAATAAAAAAATAGAATGATGGAAAAGACAGGGTGATCCTTTATATGATGTGTTATTACAAACAAGGAAATGTCACCATGACATTTACTAGCTAGGAAAGAAGGAGGAGGATAAAATGGGGGGATGAGTGAATGATTTCAGTTCAGAAATTCCTACGTGATATATTTAAGTGGTGCCACCAGGCAAAGGCCCCCATTTGTCAAGCAGAGCAGAAAAATAACTACTTTCCCTCTCCCTGTTAAATTATACCTCTATTTTAAAGAATGCTTTTTTGTAAATTTATGCAACTTTGAAGATGACAGAGAGTTCAAGTGTAAAACTTCAATCTTACCCAACTTTCAACAAAATGAGACAAGTAATGTTCAACTGTATGAATTCAGTATGATGTAAAAAGTTGAAGTTTTTGTCCTGGACAATATGTCAGATGGCACAGATTTTTGAATCTAAATCTCTCTCAGTCAAAGTTCTCTTTGTAGCACAATTACTTAAAGGGCTCCATATATATTTACTTTTGTGGGGGATGTCACCAAATGAGGGCCTGGAACAAGTGTGTCAGTGGTCAGCAAAAGCCAGCAGGGTCAGGAATGTGAGGCTGAGTGCTAACAGAGACCAAGGTGAGGCCTTTTGGTATCTTCAAAAATATTCTGATATCTAAAAATAGAAGGCTCAACATTACCGAATTGGTAATGGGATCAGGACTACAGAAGAAAAAATATTTGGATCTGTGTTTGACATGATGAGGAACAAGTTACAAAGTTAATGTAGGATAAATAAAGTGGTATTTAGAAAACATGAAAATATAGTTTAAAATACATAATGCAGGCTTACTGCTGAGAAAGCATTTTTAACTTCCTGTTGTTAAGTTCAAAAACCTGGAAAAGGATAAAGAAATCTTTGGCAGAAACAAGGGGAGAAAGGGGAGAAAGTTTGTCCAGGGATTAAGGTGGAGTCCTGTGCAGCAAAGGTGTGGTTCATTCCACTTAACCCTCACGGTGTGATTTTAGGACACATGGACTTGGAAATCATCAGCTTCCAGGGGTTAATTTGATCTGTGAGGTTGTTCCCCACTCAGGGCATGTTGAGAGCTAGAAAAATATCCTACCTGAGCTTATGATGCGATGGAAAGCTCATTAAAATGCAAGCTGGTGACCATTAGAGAGAAAAGGTTCTGGGACAGCCATTCAACCCAGATTTACTGCAGGGCCATTCCCAGACCTAATGGAGATGACATCACACATTGGTAAAAAGAGTGGAGCTGGAATAGCAGACGGATTGTGGGGGACAGGTGTAAGTCCATGGAAGAGTATGAGGTGCTGGTCCTATGGAGGAAGGAGAGGGTTCATATTCTCTCAAATGAGACTTCTTCCTGAATCCACACATTGCTGGGAAGGACTGGGAAAAGTGCTGAGAAAACTCTTCCAGGCTTGAGGGATGGGAAGGAACAGCTGTAGAAGAGGAGGTGCATGCTGGCTGTCTGTGCTCTTGTCCCGAGTTCATGGTGGGGTAAAAGCCTTAATCTGCAGGAGGAAAAGCAACAAGAACCAAGGTCATGTGAGTAATTGTGGCAACTAAGTAAAAGAATAAATTGAAAATGCTGCAATAAAATACACTTGTTTGTTTGATTGTTTGTTTGCAGCACTAGGGATTGAACCCATGTCCTTCACAGTGAGTCCTTTTTTTTTTTTTTTTTTTTTCCTGAAGCAGGGTCTCTCTAAGTCACTAGGTTGCCCAGGCTGGGTTTGCACATGTGATCGTCCTGTTTCAGCCTCAGTGTGTTTGCAAGGGAAAAGCTCAGTGAATGCTGCCATCAAATGCCATCCAGCAGAAAGACAAGCTTCTAAAAACATGATGCTGTGTCCTCATCCACCTTATTCACCTAATCTGGCACCATGTGACTTCTGGATTTTCCCCAAAGTCACAATGCCTAGGAAAGAGAAACAGTTTGAATGGATTCAAGACATCGAGGCAGCCAGGTCAGCACAACTGAAAACATGCAAGAAAGAAAATTCCAAAACTGCTTCAGAAAGTAGCAAGGATGATGGGACTAGTGTATTGGAAGTGACTGGGAGGGTTTTGAGGGGATTAATGACAATGCGTCTTTTACTGTAATAATGCTTTTGATTTAAGTATTCACTGTATTTCCTGATTACACCTGATAAATGCCAACATGTCAGTTGTGAGCACACATACATACACATGTGCACCATATGTAAATATTGCGAATAAAAAGTAAGAAGAAAGTCTCAAAGACATACAGAGTGGAAACAAGGACACAAAACGATCAAAAATAAGAAAGATAGCAGACTTTTTGACCTTTTGTCAGAAATCATACAAGATGGAAGATGATAAGATACTGTTTTCAAAATGCTGAAAAACAATGCCAACACAGAATTCTATACAAACTGGAAATATGTTTCAAAGTCAAAGTGCAAATAAGAGCTTTATCAGACAAATGAAAAGTGAAAGTTTTTGTTTTGCCAATTGACCCACACTAAAAGAAAAAGGAGTGTATTAGAGGGAGGTCTTGGGGCCCAAGCAATATGATACCAAAAGGAAACTGGATCTATCCAGAGGAGGAAAGAGCACTTAAGGAACACAAAACTTGTCTTCTGTTTAATTGCTCCAAAATATAAGTGACTCCCTAAAATGAAAATTCTGGGTACTTAAAATGTGTTTATAGCAGAGGTACAAGTCTCATGTGGTGTAAGGATGTTGAAACAGTACCACCCCAGTTCCTGCCTTGTGAGAGACCTATACTGGTAACCTTAGAGCAACCACTAAGAAAATGTTTTAGGGCCGGGGATTTAGCTCAGTGGTTCTGGTGCCTGTCTCACAAGTGCAAGGGTCCCCAGTTTGATCCCCGGTACCAAGAAAAAAAAGTAGAAAACGTTTTAAAATGGGCATAAGTAGTAAATTGGTAAAACAGAGAAAATTAAACATTGAAAATAAGCAGAAGTCAAAAAAGAAGGAAACAAAACCCAATGTAACAAACAGAAAACAGCTAGCAGGAGAGTTACTTTTAATACAATGAGATCAACAAACTTGAAATGTCAATGATCTACACACATGAATTAAGACAAATGGTCATGCTGGTTTATAGGTTTTCTTCAAGAAATCCAATTTAAATGTAAATATTTAAATAGATCAAAGAACAAAAATAGGGTAAAATGTACCATGCAATCATTAACAAAAAGAAAAATGAAGTAGCAAAACTAATGTCAAATAAAGTGGACATCAAAGCAAGGTAAATTATCAGAGGCAAAGCAGGACATTACATAACAATAAAAAAGAGAATTCCCCAAAGAGATATAGCAATCCTGAGAATATATGTACTTAGCAACAAAGCTTCAACACACATAAAGCAAAAATATTGATAAATCTTCAGTTATGGCTGGAGACTAAAATTCTTTTATACCAATACTATATAAATATAAGTACATATGTTTAAAATATATAATATATACATATATATTTAAAGCAGGCATGAAATTAATAAGTGTTTATTATAAGTAAAAACTATTAAGCCAATTTATCTAATGACATTTACAGGACATTGCACCTAATTTCAGCAAAGTAAACATTCAGCAAGGTCATATTTTGAACTATAAAATGAACTTTACTGAATTTGAAAGAAAATAAAGCATATAAAATATTGTCTCAAATTATTTTGGATTTAAACTGGAAATTAATAACAAATAAGTATCTAGAATATCCTCAAGTAGTTAGAAATTAAACAACATATTTCTAAATAGCCTGAAAAACAATAAAAGGAGATTTTAAGGAAAGTTTAAAAATAATTTCTACCAAATGAAAATACAGTATATTGAAATGTGTATAATGCAGCTAAAACCAAGCCTCGAGGTAAATGTATACAACCAAGTGCTTGTATCAAAAAAAATAAAACAAACCAGAAAAAGAAAAGCAAATTTTACATGTCAAAAAGAAAAAGAAAAAATAAAGATTACAACTGACACAAACAAAATTGAAACCAAAAATAGAGAAAACCAATTAAACCAAACATGGCTATTATAAAAGGTCAGTAAGACTGATAAACTTATAACTGGACATACAAGAGAACACAAAGACACAAATTAAAGAGAAAGAAGAATTAAATGAACAACTTTATGCTGATAAACATAAACACTTTTGGTGAAATGGAACACTTAATTAAAAATATAACTGCCAAATTTTATTCAAGAGACAGAGAAGCAGAGTAGGCCTATGTCTATAAATAATTTCAGTTCACAGTGAAAATTCTCCCAGCAAAGGAACCTTTAGGAGCAGAGGCCTTCACTTGTGAATTCTGCCACTATTTAAGCATAAATGATACACATTCAACTCAACATTTTCCAGGAAACAGAGGAGACAAGACATCTTTCAACTCAATCTGCAAGCCCAATGTAAACCCTACTGACAAAAACAGACAAAAAAATTTATGAGGACTAAAAACAATATCCTTCATGAATAAAGACACAAATATTTTAAATACAGTGTTAGCAAATACAATCCAGTAATATATAAAGAGAATAATACACCACAGACAATCAATTTTAGTCCAGAAATTCAAATCTGGATTCAGTATTTGGAAGTTAATCAACATGAATCACATTGATAGAGTACTTAGAAAACCATCTGATCACTGCAATAGACACAGAACCTAAACTGGAATACTATAATATCCATTCATGATAAAAATTCTCAGCACAGTAAGCATAGAAGAGAACTTCCTTAACCTGATAAAGAGTGAAACAAGTTACAGCTCATATCATATGGTGAAAACTGAGTGCTAGATTGATAAGATACATTCCTATCTACCACTGTTCTATGAGTCTTAGTGAAGAGAAATAGAAAGTTAGGAAAAGAAATGAAAGTCTATAGATTTAAAATGAACAAATAAAATTACCTATATGTGCAGATAAAATCATTATATACATGGAAAAAAAATCCCAAAACATGTACAATCATGTTCCAAAATTAGTTTGCCGAGGTCATAGGATTTAAGATAAATACACAAAAATCTATATTTTATGTTCTTGTGATGCATATTGTAATTCAGAGTTTAAAAACAATACTATTCAAAATAGTATCAAAACTCACTTTACTGTAAGTGTGAAAAATATCTGCATGATTTGAAATTTACAGAATGGTGATGAAAGAAATTAAAATCTAAACAAACACAAAGGTATATTGATTTAATTGTTTGGGAAATTTAATATTGGCAAGGTGTTAATTCTCTTCAATTTTACTCTAATGTATATTC
Source organism: Heterocephalus glaber (assembly GCF_000247695.1). The sequence continues at coordinate 3,560,547 of NW_004624800.1, read as the reverse complement.
AATGAAAAACCAATGAAGCTCTAAAAAGACTTTTTAAAACCGATATTGATAAGCACATTGTAAATTACCTTGCCAAATTAGTTGGTAATAATAGGAAGATTCCTACATGGTTTCAAGGCATATTATAAGACCACAGCAATCAATGCTGTGTGATATTTCCAAAATTATATACAAAGTCTATAAAAATATTATTCCAAGTATATACATGTATACAAATTAGTTGTTCAGAGGAAAGATTGTATTTCCCACAAATGAACTGAAAAATTTGGACATAGAGTGTGGAGAAATGCTTACCCATAGAAGAATTAAATCAAAATGATCACAACCCCAAATGTAAAATCAAGTCCACAAAAAGTTCTAGTTATAAAAATAGGTGAAAATATTTATGATATTAGGTAAAAGCCAAATCCATTCAAGAATTGTTAAATATGATTTATTTTATTTTTTAAATTTCTGCCCTTTGAAAAACACTGTAAAGAAAATGAAAAGAAAAGCCCCAGGCTGGTAGAATGTATTTACAAATTACCTTTCTGAAAAAGACATTGTATCTAGAAGTATGTAAAGAGCCCTCAAATCTCAACAGTAGGAAACTAAAAACCCAATGGGCAGTAGGCAAAAGATCTGAACAGATGCCTAATCACAGAAGATGATGTATGTGACAAACAAGCTCATTCCCAGGTGTGCAAAAGCAAAAATTCAAACCAAAGCTCACAGATACAGAGCTATTAAAATGGCTATGCAGTGAGGATAAGCTGACAGTACAAAGTGCTGGCAAGGATACAGAACAATTTCACTAATTGCAGGGATACAAAATGTTTTACCATGTGGTCCAGGCATCTCACTGCTATGTACGTATTTATTCTGGAGAGTTGAAGAGGTATGCTAGCACAAAATCTCTACATGCACCAAAGGCTGGAAACTACATAGGTGATTTTCAACTGGTCAATGGATAAATAAGTGTGGTATATCCATGCAATTGAGTACTACTCACCAAGAAAAGAAAAGAAGTGTTGTATTTTGTTTGTTTTCAGTGCTATGGGTCAAGCCCAGGTCATTGCACACAGCAGGCAAGTGCTCTACCACTGAGCTACAGCCCTGGCCAGAAGGGAAGTCATGATTTATTTAACAATTTGAATACATACTTTATGCATTTTTAAATAAAAGAAGGCAAAACCTGAGGGAATCATATTGTTTGATGCCATTCATAAGACCTTCGATAGAAGGGATAATTATAGGGATGGAAATCAGATTAGTATATTTGCTAGTGGTAGGAGGAGCTGACTACAGAAAGGCGTCATGGGAGATTCCTGGGGGATGAAGCAATTTTGGAGGATAGTCTTGGTAGCTGATAAGTGACTCTACTGATTTCTCAAAATCCACAAAATTATGCAAAAGAAGAATGAATTTTAATCTATGTAAATTCCAGTAAGTGCATATACAGGATATTTGGAGAACCAATATGGAATACAAATGGTAACAGAACCTAACTCGACTACAGATGAACAACACAGCCACATTGAGCATGTGGGGGAAAGAGAACATTGGTTTGACTTGATGGTGTGTGGATAAAGGCAAAAAGATCGTTCAAAACCTGAAACTCCAAGAATCTCTTTCTTACAGGTTACATGTGCAATTCTGAAGCTACTTTATATATGTTTATATTTAGGGCTGAATATGTTAGTAAAGATCTTGGGGACAATGAACTCTATGTTTCACATTGTCAGAGAAAAGAACTGCAAATAGAGAAGGTGAATAAGCCCTGTGGTGTTGGATTGGAGTTGGTGAGATCTGAATGAACTCAGTTTTTCAAAAGTAGGTATATTACAAATACAGAGTCCACCCAAAATGTATACATGCTTCAGGAAAAGAAAAACTTGTGTAAATATTTTAATACTAAATTTATTGACACATCATGAGATTAATACAAGTTACTTTTGGCCTCTATGATTATAAGAAAATATTTCAAACTATACATCTGATGAGGCTTGAATGTGTAGAATTTATAAGGATCTCAAAAACTTAGTACCAACCATGCCCCCAGTAACCCAATTTGAAAATGGGATAAAGAACTGAATAGACATTTCTCAGAAGACATACAAGCTACATGGCTAGCAGGAGAAGCTACATGATAGTGTTTCAATAGATGACAGACCACATATCGGACAGTGGTTCCATAAAATCACAACATCATCTAGGTGTGTAGCATGTTATATCATCAAGGTTAGTGTTAATACTCTCTATGGTGTTCGTGCAATGACAAAATTGCCTGGTGATGCAGATCCCAGAACGTGTCCCTGTTAAGCGGTAAGTGAAAAAATACTCCACTGACCATCAGAGGAAATGGAAATCAAAATGCCAGTGAGTTGTCATCTCCCCCTTGTTACCATAACTACTATCAAAACATGAGAAATAGCAAATGCAGGTGAGGATATGGAGAAGGAGAACTGCATTGTTGGTGGGAAGGTAAATTATCAAAGTCATTATGGAAAAGAATGTGGAGGTTTCTCCAAAAATTGAAAATATTCATACATTTTAAAAATATCTAAAATTATTTCAAGATAGAAAGTTAAAAACATCATTCTAAAGGCTTACAGAGAGAATATAAGAAGAAAAGCTGGAGGTTTGTTATTATTTTAAAAAGTAAAGCAAAAGGTACCTTGCTAGAAACTGAACACACAGAGAAGTGAGCAGTGAACAAGGGAACATAGTGTCTTGTGAACCAGAGAGCAAGATTGTTCTAAATGCTTTCTTACAGAGCATACTTATGAAATAACCCCATGAATAAAAAAATGTTCCACATTTATCCAGTCTTCCTGTGCTTAGCAGTGCACATTAGCACAATCCGTAGTTTGAGAAAGGCCTCACTACTGAACTTTCTCAACAAATGGATTGCTTTCATTGTTCAGCTAGGAGTCTGCTTTTATTTTCAAGCAGCATCTCGATACCAACTTTATGTAACCAGAGGCCAACCAAGTCTGCTTGCAGCTAGATACACACAGTTCACAGCACATGTAGAAAGGTGTGGATTAAACAAGAATTTGTGTGCACCTATTAGGATCGTTGGGCCTTGGTTCTGAGGAACACACTTGGGCAAAGCTCTAAGACACAAGAGTGCGGTCCATATTGCGATTGGCAGAAAGATGGTGGCCTTGGGAAAATAAGAGAACTACCTCTGAGAACAGGGAGGTAGTGAACTAAGAAGGCATTCTCTCTCCAGGCTGCTAATAAGGAAAATGGAGAGAGAATCTGGACTGAGTGTTCCCCAGAGAACTATGTTGGAGGGCAAGAGCATGACTTTCCCTTTGGCTTAGGAAGCAAGGGATGCGGGCCTTCAACAAGGAGAGGAAACATGACTTCCTGTCTCTTCATAGCTTTGGCTTTGGAGGAAAACAAATAAATATGATTTCTGACTGCTAAAGAAGGAATAAAAAAGAAAAATGACTGCCATGATTAATTTCCCTGACATTTATTACAATCCTTTCCTGAAACATTTGTCAAGCAGACATTGATGAGGACTGCACCATTTCATACACTTTGGTGTAGTCTCTGAATCATTTTAGAAGAGGGAGTTTTAAATGCAGATTAATGGATTATCTGTGCAAGTCAGGATAACGAAGCATTGGGCCCATTTCTCATGCTGCCTGTGCAGACTGAAGAGTCTCACTGGCTCTGGATTAGCTGTCCACCGCGTTAGCTTCCCGATGCTTCGGTCCAAGATGAGAAATAGACCCACAATTTGCCTAAATCCCTCATCAATCCTGGATCAATTTCCCCAGGGCTTCAGGGGAAGCTGTAGGAGCTGAGCAGCAGCAGACTTGGCAGTAAGTGATTAGCAGAGAAAGTGCTCCTGAGAGGGCTGTGCTATTTGTCTTTATGGGGCTGAATGTGGTTAGGGGCAGGGAGCAGATCCTAGGAATGCTGCTCCGCACGCTGTCCTCTCTGGGATCAGACCACTTGCACACAGACAGGTCAGGAGCCAACTTTATCCTGTGAAGTCTTTTCTGTCTTCCCTGGGGATATCTGAGGGAAGAGAGAAGGAAGGGAAATTGCCCCCATCCCGCAGTCACTCTTTATTTTCATGAGACCCTGATGAGGGTCATAACAGGGTTAAGTGACTTCTCCAATAATCTGTCTCAAAATTACACTGTATCATTCCTTTATGTAGAAACAGATGACCCTAGATGGACATAACTCTAATTCAATCTATATTAGGGTATTCGAATTTTACCTTAATTTGTGAAATGTTACTAAGGGTTTTCTCATATACAGAGTCAGTTAATTAAGTCATAGAGCAGAAATTATTAACTATTTAAAAGTCACAAACTCTCATGATCAGAAGGAAGGTACAGGCGCTTTTCCCAGGGAATGTGCACACTATTGTAAGTGAATGTACCTATTCCACATGTTTGACAATTCATACAGGAATCTGACTATTCGATCTACAGGGAACAATCCAGGGTCACTGTGGTTTTCACCCCAACATCTGCACACCCTTTCTTCTGTGCTGTTGGGACAGTCTAACCCAGCCATGTCATTACAGATTCCTCTAAACCAGTTATGGCAAACCTATTACTTTCAATGATAACAAACTGGCTGCAGCACACGAGCCATAGGTTCACCAACACTTCTCTAAACCAATGACATTTTCTCTTAATCACACCACAGCAATGACTTCAAGACCCAAGGCAGTTAGCCTGGACACTGGGCTCAGGAAAGGCCCAAGGATCTTCAACGGCAGGATTTCAGCTGGGAACCTAAGACATTGCTGCTCCCTCTCCTTTGTGCTGCTCTGGGCAGGTGGGAAGCTGACCATGACTGAATCCACTTATTACCATGAAGGAAGCTAATGCTGCCGTTGTGACGATGAAATCTTCAGCCAGGGTCAGGCAGAACTGAGAGCATCTCTAAGAGACAGAAGCACAGCCTTTAATAAGACAGGGAACACACTGGAAGAGAGGGGTGTGAGCCTCTTCAGTCTGCGAGACTCTCTGGGTTGTGTTTGCTGTTATATGCAACAAAACAAGTTCTAAGTGAAACTGTTATCCAGTACTGCTTGATGTACAGAGGGCCAGGGGACAGGCAGGAAGCAGGAAAGGGCTTCTTTAGAGCTCTTGTGTGGTGTCCTGTTTCTGTAAAGATGGATCCGATCGCACCTCCCTTAGTGGTAAGCATTCTCAGGAATGGAAATGGTTCGTGTCCTGCAGAAGCTTCTCTCACCAAACCCCCTGGGGTCAGGTCAAGGTCATGGGCACTGAGGAAAGGGAACCCACTGGATGAGAGCCCCAAGCCTCCCTGCAGCCCGGGGCTCCCCAGTACTGACTGTGTCCAGCTCTGTGTAGAAGGCTGCTGCTGCCTGCTCTGTCTGTGATCCTCCCAGAGGAGGAAAAATTGGTGTGGCCTGAAGGTGACATGCTGAGAGTTTCGTGAACTAAATTTCACCCGCGGAAAAGCTGGGAATAGACAAGCCTTCCTGGAACCGGGGTAGTGTCTACTGTGTAGGGTGCCGCATAGACATGACCCCGGCAGTATAGGTATGCAATAGGGTGTTTCCGAAAGATAGGCTTAATTTTTAGGCAAGCCACCTGTAATTTAGAGAATGTCATAAAACTTATATGAGATGTAAAGATAGGTAAGTTGAAAATACATGCTTTTCACATTTCATTCCTTAAACTCTCTTAAAATGACATTGGAACTTGCCCACATTGACAATAGCAAAGTAATGATTACAGCTGTTTTGGAAAACTGTGATTATACACTGAAGCTGAACACGCCTGTGCCCCACCTGCCAGTACTTTTCCTGGCGCTTGTTCACCCAGAGAAGCATGCAGAAGAATCATAGAAACAGTGTTACAAGGGCCCCAAATTGAAAACAACTTTGATGCCCATACATTGCATGGATATATTGTAGCATTTTTAATACACTGGACTACAGCAGCTACACGCAGCATTTTGGATTAATCTCACAATCATACTTTTAAGGGAACAGATTCATAATATCTGTAAAACACCCAGTACAGTACCTGCAGCACAAATGTTAATTTATCATTTCTCTTGAAATTTAAATAAGTGTGAGGACACATGGTGCTCAGTGAATAGATTAAAAGGTTCACTTAGTTCTCCCCGTATATCTAATGTGGTATTTGTAGTTAAAGTGCATCAATAAACATGATAGATGTGTAATCAGCATTTCATAAAGAACATTGCTCTTATCCTCATGGAATCTAGCAATTTGGTTTGCAAATCCTACGTCATCGAACTGGGAACAAAAATATATGTTTGCTTCACTTAGCATGAAACTTAATTGTTGAAGGTAGAATTTCTGAATTTGGAATTCCTTGATAGTAAAAATGATAAAGAATATAATTTCTTATTTCCCAGTTCCTGTTGACATCCCAGTCCATGATCATTTATATTATGGAAAAGGATTAAATTGTTTGAAAGGCAGATATTTAATAATCCTGAATGTTTTAGTGTTTCATGTTTTCGAAGAATTTGTTTTCAGTGATATAGTGTGATAAAAATGGCTTGGTTTCAGGTGAAGCTGTGCCTTATGATTTCCATTTTAAATCTTAAACACCCACAGAGTTAAATTGCAGTGAAGCTCATAAAATCACCGTGTATAATTGATGGCACATTGGGTTTTAATGTCTGCTTTAGGACTCTGCAAAGAACTCGTGGTCCATTATTAATAGGTCACCCAAAAGAGGTCTGTGCTATTTTTTCTTTTTTCTTGAATGATGAAGTTTACAAGGAATGGGCAGGTGAATAATGGTATGAAATGGATGTATACTGTATTCAAATTGACTGTATTTGAATAAAATAATTTTAAGGAAACCTTTAAAAATATCAAAACAAAATTAAAGACTGAATAAGTAGCCTTCATTATTGCAAGATAAAATCTTTATCATATAGAGCATATTCCCAACTGATTGGGCCATAGAGGGAAAATGAAGTTAAAATGACTCCAGTGCTCAAAGAATAGATAAATCCAGATGACAAATCCATAGTCCCTACAGTGGGCTGCGGATTTTCATGTCACAGTTGTCAGTACTGTTTTCAGCATTGTTTGATTTTTAATCAGTGGATCATGGACAGCAGGAACTAGGATGAGTTTGGATCATCAGGCAGGAAGAAAGGAATTCTGAATTGGAAGGTGTGGGCTGTTACGGATAATCCCAAACCCAAAGCTTGCTATGCTTGGTGTTGTTTCTGGATACTTCGCTCTGTCAATTCTTTTGTCCATGCCCTCGGAGGCAGGTCTCGGCTTTGTTCACGGCCCACCTGACCACCCAGAACCGGGCCTGGCAGCACATTTGTTGACTAAATTAATTATTCAAAATTTTAATATTTTGTGGGACAAATTTCATTCCTTCTCTCCCACTTTTTCCATGCAATTAATCTTTTTCAAAAATTTTCCAGGTCTCTTTACTTTTCCATTCCCTTCATACTTACTGTGCTACATTTAATTTGTAAAAATATTTCACTTTTAATGTTATGATAAGTTTGCCCTATGAATCAACTTATAATTCTAAGTGTTTCTGGTTCTGAGTTCTCTCACTGGACAATGGATGCTATCTATTTTATAAAGTGTTTGATATCTGTAGCAGAACTTCCCATGTGATTGCTTCACATGGGAATAAACAACACGTGTAGTATTCAAGTATTTAAATCTTTATTATTATGTGATATTTTATCCATTCCATATTTCGAATGAATATATATTTGCTGAGGCACCATCAACATTGGGCATGAATTTTGACAACAGCTGGGTACTAAATTTATATTGTGACTGATATGTTCTTAGCTGGTTCTCTTTTGTATTTTTGCTAGACAGTCACAGCCTTTTGACTTCTCTTTTGCAATATTTACCTCCTTAATCCTTGTATGTTAATCCCTGCTTTAGTGTTATTAATGATCTATAATTAGAAACACTAGTGAAATTATTAACCTAAGCAAATCAGAAATTATATATCCATACAGATCTGAACACAAGAACAATAATTTAAGTGATGTTAACTTCTCTACAAAATTTTTCAGATGACAAAAACAAAATAAAAATGCTCATGTCCCTAGTAGGTAAAACAGTATAAATTAAAATACTATTTTGGTCTATCAGTTTGAGCAAATCATTTTTAAAATTCATATTAACATTCTTGCAGTATAGGAAGCAAAACCTCCCTGCTTGTTAGGGAAGTAAGAAGTGTACACACTCTAGAAAAGAACTAGGCATTGTATGTAAAGAAATTCTCCTTTATGAAATAGGTCTTGAAAAATAATTGGATAATTAAACAACAATGTTTGTAAAGAAATAGTTATTTCAATAGAAAATAAAGGAAGCCCCAGCTATTCCCCTTCTGGGTATCTTCTTGAAAGAGTTAAAGACATCATATTATAGCGATCCATGCATACTCCTGTTTATAGCAGCACAATTCATAATTGCTAAATCTTGGATGCAGCCTACATGTCCATCAACAGATGAATGGATAAAGAAAATGTGGATTTTACACACAATGGAGTACTACTCTGCCATAAAGAAGGACAAACCCGAGTCATCTGTAGGAAAGTGGATACATATTGAGACCATAATGTTAAATGGAATAAATCAGACACACAAGCTTAAATACCATATGGTTTCTCTTATATGAGAAACCCAAAGTATAATAAATTAAAGAGCAAAATAAATGACAGATATTAGGAAACACGAAGCTAGATCTTTTGCACCTAGGAAGGGGACCAAGAGATGGAGGGGAGAGAGGGAGTGAAAGAGGACATGAACAGAATGAAGATGTGTTATGCACGTGTACCAACTCCCCAAGACGAATGTGATCATTATGTACTACAAACATGAGCTTAGAGAAATAAGAATTAAAAGAAAACGAAGCAATGTAATATTTAAAACTTCAGCAGTGTTTCTCTTTACATATAGTTGATAAGTATGGATGTGACATAGTTGAGAAAAGCATTCTTTGTTTTAAAAAATTATATACTATGTAACAATTAAAAAGTTAGCTTATTGTGGCTGTATTCCATGTGGAGATTAATAATGGCTTCCGCAACCTATTACCCTAAGAGCTTGTCTGTAATGAGAGCTGATTTGAAAAGGCGCCCTCTGTGGGAACCACTAGAGTTTACACTTCAGGACCCAGGGGAAACAAAGGCACTCTGGTCGGTGGCTCGGTACTTCCCGACCTCCCTAAACTGCTTAGAGTCAAGGGTCCAGCCCATCTCTATCTTTACCAGATTTTTTTGATGGCAAAAAAACCACCTCTAAGTTGTTTAAGACTTAGGAAATTATTTCATAAGATCTAGGTTATTTTGTAGACATAAACTCTGACCTCAAATGTATTACAAATAACTTAAATCTTTTGGTTGTGTCTTGGGGTAGGAGTCGTCCTCTTTCTTGTTTATATTTTGGGATATACCCAGACACTTTTCAGAAAAATCTCCAGAGAATTTGTCTGAATCTGGAAGTATGGGATCTGCCGACCTTTTAGTAGGCATTTCATGCACTAAATTTGCACTTGAGTTGAGTGACCTGTTCCGAATTAGGCAGCCAGGGGCATTTCTGTGCAGTTACTTAGATGTGCACAACTTCTCTGGAGAAAGAGCCAGATGAAAATTGTGCTGATGTCCACCCTACTTAACACAACAGTTCATTGTTTCACCTATTCTTTTTTTTTGAGACAAGGTCTCCCTATGTAGTTCAGGCTGGCTTTGAACACACTATATAGCCCAGGCTGGCCTCAGACTCTCAACCATCCTCCTGCCTCAGCCTCCCTAGTGCCAAGATTATGAGCATATGCCATCACACCAGTTGTTTCACCTATTATTCTTCATAAAATTACACGTGCTTCACAATGCACAGCATCTCGCCATCAAAGTTCGCCCACACAGCCTGTACCTTTGAGCCCCAGATCAGAGGAGTTCCGCTGCAGTGAACTGAGTGCTGTGAATTTTTTCCTAGTGCTGGAGGGCCTTCACCGTGAGCCATAGCACTAGCCCTTTTTTAATGTTTTATTTTGAGACAGGGTCTTGCTAAGTCTCTAAGCTTCCCAGGCTGGGCTTGACCTTGCAATACTCCTGCCTCAGCCTCCCAGAGTGCCAGGGTTATAGGTATGCATGACCACATCTAGCTGTGGATTTTTGTGTGGGTCCAGTCACACAGAGTAACCTGCAAATCTTACATGAAGATCTCAAGTTAAGACCAAGGAACTGCCGATACCATTGCTGGCACTCAGAAAAAAACCTCTGGGTGTCAACTGTGGAGCAGCCTGTAAGAAATACTGTATCACCAGTGTTCTCGGTGGCCCCAAAGATGATGAGCTATCCAAAATTGCAAGTGATGATAAGGCATTGTGCCATCATTTAATTCCAATGTGGTTTGTTTGTAAGTTTCTTAATGTAAAATATGTTGTGTCTTCAGACTGATGCTGTTCTGGAGTTTAATAGGAAACAGAATTTATGACATGTCCTTTACTGGCCTGAAATAAAATGCACAGATAATAAAACTACTTGCACACATAATTGTCAGGAATCAATATAGTGTTTCCAACATAAATGAGAGAGGATCTGTGTGTATTCACTGTGAGAACGATTTGGCCTAAACACACCTGAATATGAAATGGAGCAGTCAGGTGTTCCTAACCTGAGATGAGGGCTGGGTCTGAGAGAAAGGAGCCCATCAGAAGCTATTCTCCAAAACATTGAAAATGTAATCCACAGGACCAATGGATACTGGAATAAAAATACATACCATGATGAATAATAATAAGCAGGAATTATTTGTATTGATCAAAGAAAGAAACCTTAACTGAAGTGGCAATAATACATTTTAGAAAATTATCAACCTTTGAAAAGGAAATAATGAAAAAATGTTTTCTCAGGGAGCTGGACTTATTTACAAGTATAATCTCAACATAATTGCTTTTGTTATGACATGGGCAGATTAGTAACAAATATCATTGAAAACACGTTTAGAGTTAGGATCCTGTTACAGCCCAGGGGTGCACCAGCTCTGTAGAACCCAGACAGACTTTGGAGACAATACACAATGTTATCCACAGGGCAACTGGTAAAATGTCACAGTGTAGGGGCAGACAGAGGGCTTGTGTGTAGACCTTTAGGCATGTTATCTGGGGGGATGAGAATAGTTAACAACAAAAGGAATAATTTCATAGCTACTTTTCTGTTTTTTTTTTTTGCTTAAATTCTTTTATTGGTAAATTTTAGGTATACAATATGTTTACAATATGTTTATCATTGCGTACTTGCGCCTGTACATGATGTATTTTGGTTCTTATTTTTTCCCCATGCCCTGTGCTCCCTTCACCCCCTCCACCCTTCCCTATTTACAAACACTTTATTTTCATTTTTTTCCTTTTCTCATAATTTTGCCTTTCCTTTCTTTCCTTTCCCCTTCCTCTCCAACTTCCCCTACAACTTTCAACCTTTTCTTCCTATTTCAAATTATCAATTATTCATTTTAATCATTTTAATCCTTATTTGCACTTTCAGTTTCTCACACCAGAGAAACTATTCTGTATTTACACATGTGTGTCCTATTTATTTCACTTAGGAGTATGGCCTCAATATGAATCCATTTAGCTATAAATGTCTGGAGTTTCTCATTCGTTATAGCTGAGTAGTACTCCATTTTATTAAAAAAACCTCACATCTTCTTTATCCAGTTTCCAGTTGATGGGCACTTGGCCTGTTTCCCAGCTTTAGCTACTACAAACTGTGGTGCTATAAACATGGGTGAACATATATCACTGTGGTATGATTCTTTTAATTCTTTTGGAAAGATACTCAGCACGGGAATAGCTGGGTCAAATGGGACCTCTAGCCCTAGTTCTTTGAGGTATCTCCATACTGATTTCCACAGTGGTTGCACCAGTCTGCACTCTCACCAACAATGGAGAGGGGTTTCTTTCTCCCCACACCCAGGCCAGCATTTGTTATTGGTTGATTTCTTTCTTTTTTTTTTAATGCTATTTTATACTTATTTATTTATTTATTTTTTATTTTTATTTTTCCCATTAAGTTTACTGATACATTTTAGGTATAAATACAGTTACATTCATCATTGGGATCTTGTACCATTACATGAGTATCTTGGTTCTTTTTTTTTTCCCCCTTCCCTTGCC
>NW_004624800.1:3499118-3545824 GCF_000247695.1 Heterocephalus glaber | reverse complement strand
ATGGAGTTTTTAATCTCCTGGAAATCTGTTTGCATCTGCTTTATGGATTCCATTTGTTTCCTATGTTGGGATTCCATCATGTTCCTCAGCTCCTCTATTTTTTTATCTGTGTCCTGTCTAGATTTATTAATCATACCTTGCACCATGAGCAAAATCCTTGCTGTTATCTGAGTCATTATTTCTGATTTCATTTTTCCCAGATCCTCTTTTGTTGCCAGTTCAGTGGGTCCAGGTTGTTGAGTATCAGAGTGTTCCATCTCGGTTCCCTTTGGGGTTGCTGGAGGTGATCTGGAAGTCTGTTTTTGAGACTTGTTTAGGTGACTTCTCATTTCCACGGGGCTGGGGGGGGAGGTGCTTCTGGCACCCGCGTGGCTCACCTTCTCTGCCCTAGGAGCTTGGGATCAGCAGATACTTTTCATAAAGTAAATTGCTTCTTTTTTACATAAACTTAATTTTCTCCCATTCTTCCCTCAAGCCCCCTCCCTCCCTATGTACAAAGCTTTGTTTCCATTTTTTCCTTCTCTTTTCACTTTTTGCTTGTCTCCCTTCCTTCCTTTCTCCCTCCTTCCTCCCTTGTTCCCCTTCCCATTGGAACATTTTCTTCTCATTTTCCAATATCTATTACACATTCATAAAGTAAGTTTCTGTCATTGGGCTATTGGAAATATTTTTAAACAATTCTACATTAATAAAATTCAATGATATCTTTCAGTTTCATGTAGCTCTGTTAATTTTCATTATATTTGTTTTTAAAGTCTCCTACAAGGAGTCTCAAATCTCTCTATTACCTCTCTGCAGTTGGAGGCACACATTTTTGCATAGTTTTTGTGATCATAGTTTTCTACTAAATATAAAATTGGAAGCTTTATCATACATTGAGAAGGTGTATGAAATAAACAAGTTATTCCATTATTCATGACAATATCTTTACCCTTAGGGCATTATTGTGGCTTACCATAGCCCATTCTATACTTTTCTAATGAAATTATGTACTTTAGCGTAATGGTGGCCAGCTGTGGATCTCAGTAGCACCTAAGGATACAGGAAGCAATCTTTGCATTCGTTTTCTTGGTATGATAAACAACAAGGTGTACATGCCTGTGCAAATCGAGATTTTTATCCACATAATGCTCTGTGTAACATTTTTTTGAGTATGTATTCCTGAGCATAATGGGGGATAAAATACACCCATACTATTTTTCTGTTCTGCAACGATCTAATTTGCCATAAAGGAGTCTTGTGTGGTTCACAGTAGCTGTGTATGGGGAAAACAGGAACCCATCCATGCATTCACCTACTTGACAGGCAAATGGCAAGGTGTGTACAGGTGCTCCAAAGCAGCAACAGATGAGTTTTACGCAATAAATTCTCATTGTTGAATTTCTTGCATTTGGCATTTGTTTTAAATTTTTTTTCTTTTGATTTTTCTTGTAGAAGTAGCCCAATTTTGTACAATGGCCCATGAAAAACCTGGCCATTGTAGCTTGAGGCAGTATATGCCAAAAAAGCCTTCAAAATACCCTATGAAAATGTGTGCCCTGCTAGATAGATGCAAAGGCATATACTTTCAATTTAGGAATTTATCCTGGAACTCAGCCAGCAGGTCTTTATTTATAAAGGAATGAACCAAGTGATGTGAACAGACTTGTTGCTCCCATCTCCCAAACTAATCGAAATGTGACATTTGATAATTGGTTTACTTGTTTCCAACTGATATTACATTTACTAACAGAGCACAATATGACCTGAATAGGAACTGTACAGAAAAACAAAGCAGAAATTCCCAATGAAATGTTGCAATTTCAAAACAGAATTGTATAGTACAATCTTTGGATTTCATAAAGATATTAACATTGGCCTGGTATATGGGAAATAAAAATAAACTGGTACTGCTGATATCAACATTGCACTATGATGGAAAAATTGACAGAGAAGCCTCGACAAAACTGAAGCTTGAGATAGTATCATTTTACAACAAAACCAAAGGTGGAGTACACGTTGTTGATGAGTTATGCAACTATGATGTCATTCAAAACACAAGCGTTTGGCCAATAGTCATGTTTTACTCAATCCTAAACGTGTGTGGTGTGAATAGTTTGATACCTTGCAAAGAAAATAACAAGTGTAAAATATCATGGAGAAATTTTAGAGGATTGGGACTGGAGCTCATAAGAGAACATTTATAATAGAGGAAGGACAACATGTTTCTGCCCAGGGAACTATGCAAAAAAATTGTGGAGCACACTGGTGAGCTGACAGGTGAACAGGCAGGTGCAACATCACAAAGACCTACCACAACAACAGGCAAATCAAAAAGATAGCAACTGCAAAAAAGGACAAGGAAACAAAACATATGTGCTGTCAGTGTAAGTAATACTTGTGGATGGAACATGCAGTTGTCATGTGTGAACACTACCTTGGGTGTGACAATTGAAGCAAACATTATTTTTGTTGTAGAGTTTTATTGGTATTTTCATTGTAATTTATATAGGAATTTATTTCTGATGTTATCTTTTAGGTTTTGTAAGCAAGAATGGAGCTGATATGAAAATGTTGATGTTCATTCTAAACACGGAGTACATATTAAGAACTTAATACTTTATTTTATTGATGGTTTATGTTCCTGGTTACTACACATTGTGTAATACAATAAGAATCTCTAGGCATAACACCAAGACCAATGAGATGTCAAGTGTGTCCTACAAAACAGACAGGAAAGCTAAGCACATGTGCAGTTAGTGTAAGTGAGATGTATGTATGGAACATGCTGTTGTCATGTGTGAAGACTGCCTTGGGTGTAATAACTGAAATAAAGACTATTTTTGTTGTAGAGTTCTATCGGTATTTTCATTGTAGTTCATATAGGAATTTATTTCTGTTGTTATTTTTCTGGACTTTGTAAACCAAAAAATAGTTGGTTGAACATTTTAATGCTTTCGTATAAACACTCAATAATATTAAAAATCCAATCCTTTATTTTTTGATATTTTCTCTATTAAGTATTCATTAATATAATAAAATTCATAAAATTAAAATTAATAATTCATCAACAGAAATACCTCTGAAGAATAGCCATGGGTCTTCTACCCTTCCGTATGCTTCTTTTATACACAATTGCTGTGATGCCCCTACTTCATGTGAGCATTCCATCCACAGTAATATTTTCCCAAATACATGTAGTTTTCTGAAACTTCTTGTAAGACATTTCCAAGAGGATTAGACACTAACATAATAGCATTGTATTATATGCAGTAGGTTTAATCACCTGGGACATCTGAAATTCATGAGACATGGGGAGGCAATTTTGTTTTGTCATATTGACCTGTGCATTTACAAATAGATAGCAGAGCACTCCCCAGTCTATGAATGCCTATGGTGCCTCTGATCAATGACACCTTCACAGATAGGGCAGTGTTGGTCCAGTGAGAGCCTCAGCAGTCAGAACCCCAGGAGCTGGAGATGGAAGGTGAGTGGGAGAGGGACACCCCAAGATTCCAGCCCACAGCAGCAGTTGAGTACTGATGGGTTGGATGTTACCTTAACATAGCTCATCAAGGCAGGAGACTGGAACCCAAGCTGAAGCTTTTAATTAAAAAAGTGAGGAAACTTGGGAGATTGAAAAACAAGATAAACTTTAACCTGGGAGATCCTTCACTACAAATTAGGACCTGCTGTTTGGTTGGAACTCATGTGTGTCCTGATCTTCCCTGTAAATCTGGCAATAAAATGAAGGGATCCATTCCATAGCCTTCTCACTGGACTCTGAGGGATGGATAGCCCTGGGATGAGCAGATGAAGTGACCTCGTATTGCAACAGCAGGGTGTTAATCGGGTCTGGATTACCAGGAAGGCTTATTTGTTCTGGGTGACAAGTTGGTGGAGTGTCTAACTCCAGTAGAAAGTTATTTCAGAATGAATCTAGGTATGGCCAGTTTATACTCACTGTTGTAATAGGAGAGAAACATGGAGGGACACACAACACATGGTGTCAAAAGAACCTTCTCTGACATGTCCACGATGCCTTCTTTCTGGCTCCCATTCTGTTGTCTTGCCAAGTCTAACATAAAAATGATTCATTACTAAAATCAAACCAAGAGAACAGTCTAGAGCTCCATTCGGAAATGGAAATAATTGCAAAAACCCCGATTTATTAGGATAAGAATGATAAAAGTGTTCGAGTTAAACTCATTTAATTTGAATTTAGCTACTGTTATACTTAGAAATCGTCTCTCTGCTTTAAGCAGAGAAACCAAGTGTTATTCCATAGATGATGTAGAGGCAGTAGGTTTCTAGGATAAAATAAAATTGGTTGAATAATTATAAAATATACACATAATGGTGAATTCCAAAGAAATGGAAAAATACCAAAATGTAAATTTAAGTTAATTAGAATATATCTTAAGCTTGAGAGTAAAAAATATTTCAGGAACACCAAAATATTTGAGTGCATAAATTTTTTAAAAGTCCATAAAAACAGAGTAGAAGAGAAAGAATGAAAAATATGTACAGCAAATATAGCAAAAGTTTTGTCCAACTAGTAAGTAAAGAAATGAAGTTTCAGCAGTTGCCCATTAAGCAAAAGTTTCTGAAATAATAATTATCAATTCTGGCAGTACCATGAATAGGTAAATAGATATTATACATATACAAGAGGTGATCCAATATACAGTGAATGTTTATAGTTTCAAAAATGTATTATGATAAAAGGCACATTGCCATTAATCCCTCTCAACTGTTCCCCCTTGCTTTGAACACACTTATGCCCTCATTCTTGCCACTTTCTGGAATTTCTCTTTTATGTAGTATGATTTAAAAATGTGGTGAATGTGGCTGCCATGCAACAGAAAGGCAGGCTCATAAAAACATGACAGTGTGTTCTCATCCACCCTATTCACTGGATTTGGTACCATGTGACTTCTTCCCCAAAGTCAAAATAACCACAAAAAGTAAACATTTTGAATTGATTTGGGACATTGAGGCAGACAGGACAACACAACTAAAGACACTCACAGAAAAGAATTCCCAGAATTGTTTCAGAAAGTAGCAAGAACTATGGATATAAGTGTGTTTGAAGTGAGGGGAGGATTTTGAGGAGGTATAATGGCAATGTGTCTTTAACTATGATATAATTTTTAAAAATTTAAACATTCACCATACCTTTCAATTACAACTTACATGTGCTGTATATATGTTGTGTACATCATTTATATTTCTATATTATAAAATTATAAATGATCTGTACTGAGCAAACACAAGAAGATTGAAAATATGCTATGTTGGGATATGTGCAATGATATTATCAAACTTTTTCTGTGGGTTTATTTTTGTTCCTTGGAACCATGTGGGATACAGGATACTACCAACCCCTGCATGGATGGGCAACATGCTCTCCAGAGAGCTGGGGTACAGGATTAGCAAGGAAGCCAGGCACCTCCTGTCAGAGCACTGGGGGCCCTGCATCCCTGGGACAGTGTAAAGGCTTATTCCTTTCCTATATATATTCACAGTGATTAGAACATAATCAGAACTCAAAAAAATGTTTGTACTCGCCAATGAATTTCTAAGCTCTATTTGTTCAACTTGCAGTATTTGTGCTTAAATCTAATTCCATTTGACATCTTATATTAGCTTAAAATTTTGAAATAGAGCTTCATACATCTGATTGGCATGCTCTCCTCAAAGTAAAGAGTCGCAATGACCATGACAGTATGCCACCTGCCCAGTTATCCTGACTTCTGGGATACTATCCTCACCAGTGCCCTATGGCAGTGGTGGTGAACCCATGGCATGCAAGCTGTCACAGGCTTTGTTGTCACTGAAAGCTCTGAAAGGTCTGCTATCTCTGTCCTAGAGAATTCTGTTTGAGCTCTGTGGGACTCTGCTACATTGTATAAAACTTATTCTTCCTTCTGGATTTGAGGTTTGCCATCTAAAGCAGTGTTCTCACATGACTAGGAAAACTCAGACTTAGTGATGTTAGGCAGGTGTTTCTTCAAACACTTTCCTGAAAGTCTTAGGAAACATTACATGAGCAACTACTAGAACCACTGTTTTCTTTTTCTGTACTGAGTGAGCTGCTTCAGCAGATCGCATTTGTTAGGCCTTCCCGGAGCTCCATAACCTTGGTTAGAATCTTAGATAGTTGGAGAAATGTTCAGTGCAGTGTTGAACAGTTCAAAAGAGAAGAATGGAAACATCAGCTGCTCTGTTGCTGTGTGTATTGTTCTAAAAGGCCCAAGACTGGTTTTGTTCTCCTTACAGTTTCCCAAAGCTCAGCTGCAGTCAGTTCATCAGAGGAAGATGTTCTGGAGGAAGATTGGGAAGGAGATGGCTCCAGGGTGTCTCCATATGTTAGAGGAGCTCAGTGACAATGGCTCTGGGAAACAAGTCCTGGGGTTCATTTCTGGAGAGCAAGTAGACAGCAAATTAGAAGATGCCAGGAGGCCAAGAAAAGCCCCAGGAAATAGAAAAAGGGAAATCATGTGGTTTGGCTTTTAATGATGCAGCTAAATGTAGTTCTTTTAATTGTAGTCAATCTCCTGTTCATTCTTTGTAGGAAATTAATTTGACATAAAAGTTTGGGTAAATTATATGTATTTTGTTACCATATGTTTTTGTTGTGCTTCCATCCATCCATATTCTTAACATAGTCTACTCATCAGTAAGAGAAAATAATAACTTAGAAGGCTGCATTGCTTTTAGTGCTCATCAGGGCCATTGGCAGTTGGTTTTATGGCAAGGGTACTCAGTGTTGTAGACAGACTTTGCAGCTCAGTGTATAGATCCGTGCCAACTTACACTTCTGGGAGGTGCTGAATATTTTTAAAAATTGATTTTCAGTTTTCTAAATATTAGTTAGGTTCTTACAATAGTGCCTGGGTGCCTAATCTCATAATGTAATTGAAATTATGATGGGGGCAGGGTGTGTGGCTCAGGGGTAGAACATTTGTCTAGCATGTGTGAGGCTCTGGGTTCACTCTCCAGTGCAAGGGAGAAAGAAAGAAAGAGGGAGGAAGGAAGCAAAAGGAAGGAAGGAAAGAGAGAGAGGAAGGAAGGGAGAGAGAGAAAGAAAGAAGAAAAGGAAAGAGGGAGGAGAGAGGGAGGGAAGGAGAGAGAGAGAGACAGAGAGAGAGAGAGAGAGAGAGAGAGAGAGAGAGACATGACAGAGGTCATGAAGCAGAGAGGTGAGGAGGAGGCTATTTGTGTGCCAGTTTTATTTGTACCAAGTGATTTCAGGTTGCAGGACACCTGTATCTCCAGGTAAATGGCATATCGAGGTTCTGTTTACCAGGGAACCCCTGGATTTTGCTAGATGTTTTCCATAACCCAAGTGCTATTCAAAGTCTTTCCCCAGAGAGAAACTCTTAGCTTGGATTTTGTGATCATGATTTATTTAATTTTTTATGGTGCATGCACATATTTTTCCTATTTACAAACATGTTGCTGGAGTCATATTACATTTGTCTTTTCACTATTTGTTTCTTTTGTACCACAGTATCTTTGTGCATATATATATTATTTATTCTATATTCTTTGCATTTTCAATTCTATATGAATTTTAGGATTAGCTTATCAATTTTTAGAAACATATCTTTTGGGATTTAGGTTGAAAGGAAATTGAATCTGTAGAAGTTTGTAGAGACTAAAGATATTAACAATTATAAATATTCTGAGCCCATAACATTTATTTAGCTCCTTATTTAAAAAATACTTTGTGTGGAAGACTTCATGTAAGTTGGCAGTATTTATTTTTAAATGTAATGAAATACTTATTTCTCAATTCACCACTGACGTCATTTGGGCCTGTTGTTTTCTTTGTGAAAAAGGTTTTAGTAACAAATGCAATTTCTCTAACAGATGTAAAGCTATTCAGACCATACATTTCTTATGGATCTTGAAAGTGTATGTCTTTCAAATCATTTGACATTTTGTCAAAAGTGTTAAATTTACTGTCACAAAGTTATTCCTGAAGTTTTCTTAATATTCACATTATCCTTTAAACATCTAGAATCTCTATTGATGCCAACATTCTTTTTTTTTTGATGCCAACATTCTTGATTGTGTTATCAGTAAGTTACACCTTTTGCATTTCCCTGATTATTGTGGCAAGGGCTTTATTGATTTTATTGATCCTTTCGAAGAACCAGGTTTTATCTATTTCCTCTACTATTCTCCTGATTTCTATTCTACTGATTTCTAACCTGAGCTTTTATTATTTCCTTCCTTCTGTTCCTTTGATTTTACTTTTCTTTTGTGAGTCTTTTCAGATGAACTGAGATGCTGGTTTGAAACCTTTGTTCCATTCTAATGTAGACACTGAATGTAATAAATTGTATTCCAAGAACTGCTTTAAGATGTTAATAGGGCATGATTTTATTTTCATTCCATTCAAATTCCTTCATCACTTTTTGATTTCTTCTTTGAAGCAGACAATTTGAAGAGATATAATTTAGTTTTCACATATATGGATGTAGACCTAGGTGTTGATTTCTAATTTATTTCCATTATAGGCAGATCACATACCTTCTTTGACTTGAATTTTTTAAATTTATTGAGACATTGTATAGTGTGTGTCTTTGTGAGTGTTCCATGTATAGTTGAGCAAGATGTGAATTCTGTGGCTGGGTGGGGTGCTCAGTGATGTAAAGAGGTGTATGATAATTAATTTATACTGTTGCTGCAGTATTCTATAGCCCTGATATGAATGAAAAATGGCATAGGGGAAGTGAAGGAGTAAGTTCCACTATCCCATTTTTCATTCTTGTTGATATTATTCATCTTAGCTCGTTATGGACGATAAGGTTTACATTAATTGAGGTTTTTAGGTTCCTATGCATAGGATATCTTTCTTATTTCTCCTTCCTCTCCTCCTCTCTTCTTGCCATTATTCCCTTGGCCCACTTCCCTATTGCAAGAGATTCATCCCCTTTTACCTTTCTATTCATCCTTTATCATTTTCTTTGTTTGTACTTTGCCTCACTCAAGTGAGAGATACCATATGATATTTAAACTTGTGGTTTATTTCATTCGACATTGTATTTTCCAGGTGCATCCATTTTCCTACAAATGGCTCAAATTTGTCATTCAAGAAAAGAAAAAGTTGTATATATATTTTAATACTAAATTTATTGATATATTATAAGATTAATACAAGTCACCTTTGGCCTCTACAATTACAAGAGGTACTCAGAGTGGTGGCCATTGGCTTCCAGACATTTATTAGCACCACCAGCTGCTGCTTGGGTAACCTTGGTCACTGAGATTGCTGAACATGCATTTTCAATGTCCTCTCTAAGGGCTGGCAGTGTAATGGCTTTCTGCCACATACAGCATCCTCTAGGGTCCCCCGTATGAGGATAACACCATCTGTTGAAAAAACATACTATTTTTCTTTTCCTAAAGTGTGTGTGTATACATTTTTGGCAGAATATATGCATGATATTGTATTCTGAATCTATCCACTGTTGAGAGAGACGTTTTGGAATCTACAGCTATAATTATAGATTTACCAATTTCTCTTGTAAGCCTACCCATTTTTGCTTTGTGTATTTTGAAGCTCTGCTATTAATTTTATAACCATTTAGGATTGATGTATTTTGACAACTTTATCATTACACAATGACATCTCTTCCCTTGTGACATTATTTGTTTTAAAATCTACATTGCTTGGTATTAATACAGCCACTGCAGCCTTCTTTAGACCAATATGAATGTGGTGCTTAGTGAAGAATTTGATTTTGCCAATACTAGATCTGATCTTTGTCTATGGCCGTTGGAAGGGGCCTTTAAACTCTCAGAATCCCCTGAGTGATAGAAGTGTCTCTGGTATTTATAGTGAGGGTGCCAGAAGCTCCTGTTGGAACTTTTCAGACCCTTCCTAATGTGTCTTTTCCATTGGCTGATGTTTGCAGATTTTCTCTATAATAATCTAAACATGAGTAGGATGGCATTGAGTAGGCCCTCAGAATCCTTCTAACGAATTATTGAAGTACAATCCATTCTCTTGCATGGGATCGACTGTCTCATTTGATCACTGTCTTTTTCCTCTTTCTGTGACTTCTTTTGGATTCAGAGCATTTCGATTCTCTTTTGTCTCCTTCGTTATCTTATTTGCTATACCTCTTGTTATTTCAGCAGATGCCTTAGGTTTTCAATGCATATCTTTAACTCTTCCCAGCCTATTTTCAAGTCATAGCATGCACTTCATATGTATTATCAGAAGATTATAATAAGATAAACTAATTTCTCCCTTCCTTACCTTCATGTTGCATTTTAAAAATAAATTTTGTGGGCTAGGGATTTAGCTCAGTGCTTCAACCACCTGCCTTGCAAGCACAAGGTCCCAAGTTCAATCCCTGGTACCAAAATAAACAAACAAACAAACAAATAAATTTTATACCTACATGTTCTACCTCACAAAGTACATTGATATTAAATATAGTGATATAAAATAAGTGTTTACTTCCGACTGGTTCTTGTGTATAATTTGACAATTACTTCTCTTCCAATACATTGGAGACGTTATTTTGCTATCTTGCAACTTGTGAATTTGCTTCTCTTGGTCTAATTTTCATTCTTTGAAAGTTATCTGACTTTCTCTCCCCTCTGGAAGTTTTTATGTTTTTTCTTAATTTAGAACCTCTACAGTTTTGAAATGTTTAGCTAGTGTTTTCTTTTTATGTAACTTCGTTAGAGTCTATATCATTGTCTGAATCCAAAGATATATGACAATAACTAGCTCCTGAAAATTCTCCATCATGATATTTTTGAACAATTTCCTCCCCATAATTTTCCTTCAAGAATTGATTGTCTCCAGCTGCCTCATGTTTCTTTGTTCTATTTTAAAACTTCTATTTTTTGTGTCTGCATTTTGCTTCTTTCAATGCTTATATTCCCATTTTGTTGGTCCTCTATTAGCTCTATCTAATTTCCTGGTTAACTAATTCATTAGGTTATTAATTTAATTCACTTTAATTTTCATGTTTAGAAATTCTTTGTACTTTTTCCAAACTGGTGATTTTTGGTAGTCATTAATGCCTCAGTCATAGTTAGATGTAGTTTCCAAGAGTTTAAGCTTATTAAAAAGCCTCATGTTGTATTCTGTAATTGATCACTCAGATGTATGCAGTCTTCCTGGGTCTTATTCTGTATTATTCTGCATGCTAGCTCTTGTTTGTGGTAGATTGTTTTGTTTTGTTTTTTGAGACAGGGTCTCACTGTGTAGCTCAGACTGGCCTCAAACCCTTGACAATCCTCCTGCCTCTGCCTCCCAAGTGCTCATCTGTATGGTGGGACTTTACACTTTCTGCAATTCCATGTTTCTTCGTTTTCTTTTGTGTTTATTATCTGTGTTTAACCTTCAACTTTAAGCTCCATAAAAAACAAGGGCCTTGTGAATTCTGCTCATATCTGCACACTCCCTCTCTATTATAGACCTGACTAATGATCAATGCCCCCCAAATACTTCTTCAATGAATGAATAAACATGAAGGCTCAAAGCATAGCCTGGAAAAGAAAAGGCCCCAGCTCCCACAATGCACTTGGAGAACACAGGTATTGGCTTGGAGTTGTTTTTCCAAAAAGGAGAGGCTTAGGTGTTAAATTAACGTGCTCAAAATCCACAGCTTTCTTCCTCACCTCATTGCCTGCTGCTCAGTCAGTGCCTGCAGAAACCTGACAAAGGCTGCAGGATTCATAAGACCTTCTTGGAGCTAGGAGTGGCTCTCTGTCCCTGAGGCCCTTGGCTATGAGATGTGGAGGGCACCTGATTACACCTGGGAAAAACACATGGGGACAGGTATTGGCCACTGCCAACAGTGCTAATGAGACTTGGAATTTCTCCGTGGAAAATTCTCCTTCAACATTAATGGAATGTACCTGGAATTTCTGTTTGAATCACCCCCAGTGGATTGCAAACGGATTTTTGAGTTATCTAAATATATATTTAATAGAACTAGCCAGTCCCACCCATCTTCAATTTTATGAGCAAGACAATAAATTCTACAGTTGTACGACAAAGACTTTTTTTGAGCTGAATGGCTCCTAATTATTCCTTATTCTTTGAAGAAACATTTATTGAGTGTTAATTATGTGGCAGCAGTGGATTCTGGGCTGAATAAAGCAGCTATTGTCTTGCCTTTGGGAGCCTTCACGGGTTTCTGTCATGCACGCAACAAACTCATCACACTCTAGGTTGTATGCACAACCCAGGTGGCATACTCTGCCATACGCACAGTATGTGTGTCAGACCCTAAAATAAATCAGTGATGGTGAACCTTTGAAAGTTTTCAATGATACAAAAAGCCCATTGTGGCCTGAGTGCCATATGTTCACCACCACTGCTCTAGGTCATACACATAGCATGTTTCCTCCAAAATAAGACCTACCTAGAAAATAATCAGTCTTGAAAACTAGAGATCAGAAATCCCGGCCCCATAGCCTCTTCTGGCCTCACCTGCCATCGCTATTCTTTTGCTTGGTGGTTTCTCTGTAAGGCAGGTACCAGTGAGTGGTGGCAGGCACAGCATGTGTCCTTTCTGCAGCTACAGAGCCCTGGTGCTCTTACCAAATCACCTTCCTACTTGGGCACAGCACTCCACTTCATCTTAAGCAACACTATTTTCTAATTATAAAAATAAAGCATGCCTTATGTTTTCAGCTTCAGTACTAAGAAACAGGTGTAGCACTCATGAAGAGGAACCAGCACCAAAAAGACTTTCACAGAAACACTGGGCAGGAAGTGCACATCACATCTCCTGCTCAGGGCTCTGTGTCCCCATTTCCCTGTTGGGGTCTTCCATGCCTTGCCTCTCTGTTCCTAAACCACGCACAAGAGGCAGCAGGTCCAGCTACAGGGCAAGAGGGTGCAGATTCCAGGTCTGGGTCCCCCATTCTGTGCCCATGGGAAGGGATGTCCTCAGAGTGAGGCCTTGGGGATGCAGGGTGAGCCGCTCTTCCTGCTGAGCCTGCACAGGTCCTCAGCCCATCTGCAGAAACAAAGGAAAAAGAGAAGAGGAAAGAAAAGCAAGATGGCAAAAGGCAGAGATTTTTAAACCTTTTTGAAGGACACAGAAAACCATGGAACCTCTTCCCAGAAGGTACATAAGCAAAAACTCATGCTAAAACTCAGAAAACCCTTCGGGTAGCTTCTGTTTCTGGACTGATCATGGTTCATTGAAAGTTAGCCTGACTCCTCTTTCCCAATTCTTCTTTGTCTCTTTCTGAAGTCTTCACACACCTAGCATGTCACTCTGTTTTCAATCAGCTTCTGTCAGGGAGGAAGGGCAGGTATTGATCTTATCTCTGAAATGAAAGTGAAAGAGCACAAAAAGTTTTAAGTGATGCCTGAGATCACAAAGGTACCTGGTGGCAATGCTGAGATGTTGAGCCAGAGCCAGAAAGCTGTGGAGCCAGATCAGTTCAGGTGTTGGAGTGGACACACCTGAATCTGCCTGACCCAACCCTCAGCAACTCTGCTCCTTGCTGGGACACGGGGATAACAATCCCCGAGCACAGGGATCTCCGTGAGCATTCAGTGAGGTTGAAAGAGATCACAGGAAGCCCCTACCCCAAGCCCAGTGGCTACTTGTCCCGCTGATGGAGATTTGTCACGTGGCAAGTGGTCTTGTGCCGTACTGAAAGACGGTTCGCTGTTGACATACCAAAATTGTATTGCGCTTCTGATATAGTTGGTGTTTGCAAATAGAATTCTACCTGTAGTCTAGAAGTGTAACAGAAGATAAGCAAAAGAAGACAAACACAAATATTGGCTTCTTGCTGCTCTCTGAAATCGATTCCTATGGTGCCCTGAGCATGATATCTGATTACCCCTCTTTCAGCACAAGTGCCCATGCTCCTCTACTCAATTATTGATGCTTTCAAATGCACTAAGTTTTTATCTCTCTGATTTTGCAGCCTCCAATTCCCATGCCTGTTCAGAAATGCATAGGGAAAGGAGATTTAAATTCTTACTTCAGAAGGTGAAACTCTTTTGTGAAGTTGGGAAGTTGCATTAATCATAGAATAAGAAACCACTCTTTCTTATCCTACATACCATGGGAAGAAGTGTATGGGAAATCCTAGGGCTCTGCTTTGGGGATGGCCCTGGAACCTGACCAGGTGTGATCACCTCTGTTGCCATCTTCTAGTCCTGAGTCTTGCGTCCCTCACCTAGATGGCTGCAGTTGCTCCTGCCCACCCCATTCCCATCCACCATGCTGGGCTTGGCAGGCAGAGCCTCTGGAAAAGCTGATGTAGGATCCCATACCCACTAGTGCTCCTTCTGCTCACCATGTCTCTCAAACAGAATCCAACCACAACCTGTGAGCTGAGACCTCCCTGCCCTCCATGTTCCCCCATCCCACCCACCCTTTCTACATCTCTTGCCCCTCCCCAGGAGTCTGTTTGGCCAGGTCCCAGGGCTCCTGAAGTCCCTCTTCTCCCCAGCCTGCCACAGCTTGCCTCTGTCTATGGTTCCCAGGACCTGCAAACTGGGATGGTTAATTTAATGTCTCAGCTGGGCACTGCACCTTGGAAGCCCATATACAACATCATTTCAGGGCACATCTACGAGCTTGTTTCTGGTGAGATTAGGATTTGAAACTGTGGACTGGGGAGAGTAGACAACCTTCCCAGGGTGGGTGGGCACCTTCCCTCAGATCCATGCCGGAGCTGGACAGAGCAAGGTGAGGTGGGAGGAGCCTGTCTCCCTTCCTGCCTGCCTAGGCTGTGGTGTTTCCTCTTACCTTCTCTGGACCTCAGGCTGGAATTTCCACCAACAGTTCCCTGGTTCTTGGGTCCAGAGACCAGCTGCTGACTTCTACTGACACCTGCTCCTTTGGGGTGCAGCCTGCAGGTGACGGATGGGGGACTTCTCTGCCTGCATCATCACATGAGACCATCTGTCATGACATATCTCCTTTGAATGTCAATGACACTGGACACAAATAATTTCTTCTTATATAAGTTATATGTATCTATGTAACTTACATATAAGTAGATTCTGATAAATTGTATTTTGTACATAAACATGTTTCATTTATATGAATTTAAATGTTATTACTATTAATGTAACATATTTCATATACTTATATAGAAAAGCCTATGTGACTATATGGATATAAAAGAATTTTATATCTCTATATATACAAAAAGATATGTATATGATGAATATGTGTATATATAAGGATATGAAGGATATATGTATCTGTAAATATATGAGATACATGTATGTGTAAATAATAAATGTATGAAATATATGAATGTCTAAATAGTATATGAAAGGATATAGATACACATAAAATATGTATATATACACACATACATAAATATATGAAGTGAATAGAAGGCTATTGCATGTCTCCTCTTACTCCATCTCTCTCCTGGTCACAGACTTCTCGTGCAAGTGTGTGCACGCCACAGTCCCCAACCATGTCACCTCTTTCTCAGAGGTCCACACTGCAAGGAGGCCTCCCTTCCACCCTATTTGCAATTGCACTTAGCTCCTTAGCACTCTTGAGATCTCTTATCTTGCTCTGCTTTTTTTCTATTTCATAATACCACAGCTCATGTTCTAATGCAGTGATAGTTTTCAACATTTTAATATCTCTAAAAATTGGGATTCCTCTCAGTGGTCTCTACTGTCAGGGGAAGGTGGTGATACGGTTGCTGTTGCGTATAGATTTGCATTAAAAAACACAGCATGGTTTCTGAGGCTTAAAACAAAACCCATAGACAAGTAAGACACTGAGGATGACACTGTAGGAAAAAATGATACTGACTTGACTTGCATTGAAAAGTGACTTGGAAGACTCCATCCTAAATGTGAAGGTGTTTTAGGAAAGCAATAAAAAATCTCTTTCATCAACATCAACAACTACTGACAAGAATTAGTTTTTCCAATTTTAAATGTCAAATTGGTGTTTTTACCCCCAGTGTTATTCGAAATAGTGGTCTGTGTGACAGTTGGTGGCACTTTACACTTGATCAAATGTGGTGGTGTTTATCCGTGTTCATGTGGGCAGCTTCTCAGTGTCATCACTGTCAGGTGCCTGGCACCCAGGAAACCTCCGTGAGAGGAGCCTCACTGTGGCTGCTGAGCCACATCCTTCATCTGGCCAAGAGAAGGACATACATTTGACATATAGAAAGAATGACATGTTTGGTAGCTCACAGATGTGTTTTTTTTATCAGCACATATTAGTTGTACCTATGAATGAGACTCCACGTGACATTTCCTACATGCGTACCATGTACATGGACGTATCTAAGCATCTTCCTCCACCCCCACACAGCACTCTCCCTATTAGTCGCTGTTCTACTTTCTTCTAGATCTTTTTATTTAAGTTTTCTACATATACATAATCTCAGACTTTATTCCTAACCAGGAGAACGCAAATTAAGCTGAAGGTAGATGTAGGGAACAGGGAAAGGGGATGTTACCAGAACCTCTGCAGTAAGTCCTAGTCTCCTGCGAGCCACGGCAGCACACGGCGAATGACAGGAAAGGTAGAAAAATGAGACTGAGAAGAAGCTGAGCTTTGAGTCTGATCAGTGCTGCTCTGGGCAGCAAAAACGAAAGTCGTACGCTTACTGCACCTTTTATTCAGTACATCAGGAGAAACAAAGGTAACAAATGACTTGCAGAGAGTTGAGTACATCCTGCGAAAACAAGATGTAACAATTCAAGAACAGTGAGGAACTGAGTAGATGTTTGTTCTTCCCAGGATGTTTTCAGCTCCCAGGATGTTTCTTGTCCTGGAGAATCACAGCATCACCGCATCATTGAGGTCTCAGTTGTGACCGGAGGCCAAAATGGAATTATGTCTCGGAATTCCATAGCTGGGCTGTAGGCAGGAGAGCTAGGATAACCAAATGATTTTACCCTAAAATTATGGAGCGTTGCTCCCGACAGGTGGACATCTTTTCACACCTATCACAGAGACAAATGGCAGTTTCTGACACCAAGAGTGCTGGAGAAAACAGCTAGGTGAGTGTCACACATAATTACAGAATGGATCAGCCACTGGGAAAGTGGGTGGGGCATCACCCCAGCCCTGAGCATAAACTCTTAAAGAAGTAACTTCCATGTTAAATCAGAGATACACAAAAGGATGCTTCCTGCATCATTGTTGAATAGCATAGTGGCTTTCAGGGGCCAGGAGAGGGCTGGGAAAGTTGGGATGTGGAGCGGGTGGTCAATGGGAGCTACATAGTGGGAGCAGGAAGTCCTGATAGGTTGTTGTACAATAGGTGATAATAGATAACAACAATGAACTGTACATGTCACAACACTAGAAGAAAGTATATTGAAAGTTTTTATCATAAAGAAATGATAAATATTTGAGGATATAGCTACCTTTAACAAGATTTAAAATTATAGAATATATACATACACCAAAACATCACCTTACCTCATTAATATGTACAATTTATTGTTTAAATAGTGGCAATGAGAAATAAATCTGAGATGGCAATGCAAGAAAAATAGTAATAAATAGAGAAAAAATAATTGGGTAGTAGCAGTAGTTTAAATTCTTCATTTCTATAGCTGGTAGTTAATCAGTTCTGTTTGGAGTTGGGAGGCCAGAAGGGGAACATATATAGTATTCCTCAGGTGTATGGAGAGGACCATCAAAACAATGCCAATCAACATCAACAAAACTGTGGTTTTCTTTGAGATCATAGGTGGTGAATGGTGATTATATTGGGTTTGGTGGGAATGAGAGATGATTTATTATTACAATTCAGTACTATTTTTAGCTTTAATTTTCACATGCATGGATAACTTTTATAATTATACAATTAATTGTAGTTATAATGGTAAAATATATGCTATAAAATTAAATCCATGAGAAGATCCACTTAAATAATGCGCCTGTATATACTAAGGAATATTTTTATAACTCGCTATTACATTAACAAATCATAATATTACGAGGATGATATGGGAAAGAAAATTGTAGATAAATATAATGAATGTGCACAAAAGAACTAAAAAGAAGCTACTGGCTTTTGTATATTTATTTATGATGGATTATATCACCTTTATTTCTGTCTCTATTTTGTCTTTATTGCCGTCTATATGATAAATTATATTAGTGGCTATGCTTTTATATCTAAAACTTGAAATTGAATGTATTTGATTGTCAAAAGATTAGTGAACTAGGAAAGAAACCAGAGCTACCAGAAGCAGCATGTTGGGGCTCAGAATGTCACTGGCCTTGGGGAAGGACAGAATGATGCAGGCTCCAGAGCCCCAGGTGCCTAGTTGATATCTGAACCTCTATGTTTCATTTACCAAATGATGCCTGTATTTTCACCTCCCAGGATGTGAGCACTTTAATGGCACCATAACCCCCATGCTGCCCCTTGACATACGTGAAGTGAAAGATCACAGAGCCCTTGGTAGAGGAAGCCTTTCATCCCACCACCAGGGACAGTGCTGCGCGACCCTTCACCCAAACTCTGCTTCCTGTGGCTTATCTCCACTGGCTGTACTTGTGTGGCATGGTGGCCCTGCAGCTCCTTTCTCCTCCAGCTGGGTGTCCCAGGTCCTCCTCCCATGGGACTTGCTGCTTGCCATTCCCTCGCCAGGTAGGGTCAGGCCCAATGGTGTCTGGAGAATACTCGGTATCATTTGACCCCTAAACTCCATTCCTCCATTCAGTTTTTGGTCCAGGTAAGTGATTTGCAAAGGGAATTAAAGGGGAACAATTAATGCCTCCTGTTGAAAAGAAGTTTCAGATGGAAGATATTCACTTTTCCTTTCCAACACAGAGTGACTTTCTGTGCTCCATTTTCATGTCCAACTGGTGACATCTACATACTGTAGAGATGGTGCCATTACTATCATCAAGCAGCTAATAATTAGAAAGCATTGCAGAAATAGAGCCAGTATTAAATACTCACTAGCATGAGAATGGTTCCATGAGCTACTGAGGTGGACAGAAAAATCCCATTATTTACCTGTTTATGTGCATTTAGTAGATCTACCAAAATATACTTGCAAGAGCCCAGCCAGAAATATTTCTGAGTAGTAAAATATAAATTATAGTATTCTTTTATAGATTACATACTTTTTTTCTTAACATTTCAAAGAAATTACCTTTTACATATCACTTAAATAACATCAAGCTTTCTAAAGAGCTTAACAAAATCTTAGCAGGCCTGAGTTAAAATATATCTTTAGCACAACATTTTTCTTTTCTTTAGGAAAGCTTCATTCAAATGCTTTTTCAAAGGTTTCTGAAAATGCAGTAGTCTGAAAGGGCCTGTGTATTGTTGCCAAATTTAATAATTCTGAGCAATCACGCTGACACCCATTCTCTTTGCAGTTAGCTTCCTTCCTTAATCCCATCATGTAACTGCTCCCTTCCTCATAGGCTTCTTTCCATCTTTGCAAAAATGACAACATGGATTTCAGCAAAGGTATATGGATTTCATTTGCAAACTCTCTGCATTTTGCTCTGATCTGTGTAATTCTAGATGAAGGTAAAAAACCAAACCGCCAGCCTTAGTTCTTGTCCAAAGACCAGCTTGCTTGCTTTCCTTCCAGTTTCCTCCTGAACCCTCTACAGGAACCTTGTGTCTGCAGCCACTGCCTGCATTTAGAAGTGGGCGTCACTGACAGGAGGTGAGTGGTGGAAACAAAGAGGCAGGGGGCACAGGTGCAGTGGCTCTGCCTTACCTGCTGCTCCCATCAGCAGCCCTCTGCGGTGGCAACAGGATGATTAGCATACAACAAAATTCCCCCAGCCCTGGCAGCCACTCTTGTACTTCCTGCTCTTGCACTTCGACTTTCCCAGACTGTCACATCAATGGAATCGGGATACCATGCTTTCTGGAAGCTGGAGACAGGACTCGCTGTGGAAGGGCATGAGGGATCTGTTGGCAGTGTTTGATATCTTGATTGCAGTGGCTGCCACGTGACTCTGCACAATGGTTGAAACTCCTCAAACTGTAGACTGAAAAGAAGAAATCTTGTTGCATGTAAATTATACTTGAAATGAGCCAACCTAAAATGAGAAATACATAAGTAATAATTATATGCTATCACTGCATTCAGTTCCCTACTCCCATGGGACTTGAGGAGGATGCTTGAATATCAGAACCCTATGGTGCATTGTGCATTTTCATAGCAATCATTAATATTTATAGTCTGATCACTTAATCTCTCCTTATTTTGCTTATGCAAAGAGATGCTGGACAAAATGTGTTCAGAAAGTTTTCAGGCCATTCGTTCCCTTTTCAGCAGCCAATCTCTGGGCGATTCCTTCTTGTCCGGTATCTTCCTTGGTCACATCTGGAGCAGGTGTTGGGATTTCCATCTTGCCTTGTGGCAACTTTCATGACCAAATTCCCACTCATGAAGTCTTTGTTTTAAGGTTCACATCATAAAGTCTTTGTATTAGGGTGCAAAGAAAGGATTGAGATTTCTTTGGGAATACAAATCCTCAAAATCAGGGACTAGTGACCATGTGTTGTGACCTCTCCCTTGCTTCTCTCCATCTACAGCAGCTGGCCTGAGAAAGCAGAGAGCAGTAAGTGTGAGGCTGCATCTTTCCTCAGCCCTCTCTGTGTTACTTTGTCCAGCTGAGCAGCTTCATTTGGCATTCGCCTTTTGAACTCTATCTCTTTCCATTTGGGTTGAAGAAACAGCAGCTTTTCCAATTCTCGAGGTCCCAAATTTCTTGACACCTTTTTTTTTTTTCATTTTGTCTTAACTCCTTCCTCATCTATGTCCTGTGTTTATCTGCACTGTTTTGAGATGGAAAAATGGTCCTGCTTTCTCGTAGTGGAGGGCCCCACTTAAGAGTAGTGTTGGGGAGCTGGATCAGAGGCTGTGCTGAAGATTCCAGCGTGCTCCCTGCAGGCCTCCACTGTGTCCTCTTCACGGTCTCCCCGGACTTCTCCACAGTCTCAGGCAGTGATGGGAGCCTGGCTGATGGAAGGAACAGCATGGAGTCTGTACCTGATGGGGCACTGTGATTAGAACCAGTTGCCCTTGCTCAGTTCCACTCAGAAGGGCCCCTTGGGAACCTGCACACTGTGTCTTGTTCATTTTTCTACCTTGAGAGTCCAGTTTCCTGTGAGGCCAATAATAGGCACCTGGTACTTGTTTGCCAAATGGACTGTTTTCATTTCTTACAAATGAGAAAACTTTGGCAATATGTGTATAGGGCTGAGCATACACACATGCACAGGGCTGTGAAAATATACGGAATAGTTGTACCCAATCTGCTCAAGAAGGTGTAAGCCTAGCAAGACAGCAAGAAGAAGACAGGGGTACACATCCGTGCGAGACGGGCACGGAGGTGCCACCTGAAAATGGTGGCATTGTGGGGAAACTGCACAGGGCCATCGGGAATTGGATTTCGCATAGGTCAAGCTAAAAGACAAACAGAACAGTCAGCTTTGAAAATGAGCCCCATGGGTTGGGAAATCACAGAGTGAAGGCATGTTTCAGGATGGAGCTAGGTTGCCTGAATTGCTGTGGATTTGTCTGGATTTGGAAAATACGGCTGCCTATTTGGTGATTCCACATAACCTCCCATCACAGCTGGAAATGCCCCCAGGTCTCTCCATGTCCTTGGGATTCCTGTTTTTGCTCAGCTCAACCCCACACTTTATTTGAAGGCTTTCAGTTTCCTACTGCTTGTGTACACATTCTGGAAAACTGTGTTTCTGTAAAAGATTAGATATAAACTATGTCTGCTAATAGACTTCAAATGGTTTCCATATTTGTTAGGAAGAAAGTGTCTGAGAACCATCACCCTTATTAAAAATTCACCTCAAAGTCCCCGTGACTTTAGTCATTAGATAAAAACATTACTTTGACTTCCACGTGCCATAACTGAAGAGAGAGGAAAATAGATTTAGAAGCCCAATATGGTTAATTTTAACCACACAGTTGATCTCTGTTGACTTTTGCTTAAAAAATCATTTTCAGCGTACATAAGCACATCCATAAATATCTGCATACATACACTAAATGCAGTTTTGATAGAAATATGTGTGAAAATGAAATGTAACTTATTTGTTCAAATGCATAAACTGTATGTATTGAAAATAATAAAATTCTTGGGCCGGGGATTCAGCTCAGTGGTTCCACTGCCTGGCTTAAAAGTGCAAAGTTCTGAGTTGATCCCTGGTACCAAAAAAAAGAAAGAAAGAAAAAAAGAGAAAATTCTAAAACAGTAAAATTAACATTTCTTATGATGTACTTTAAGAAACTTCTGACTAAATGTTAAAGACCAAGTTTGAAAGAAAATAAAAATTAGGAGGCATAGATGGAAACCTTAAATCAGTTAGTGATAAAATATTAGGAAGAGTTTTTCAAGATATGGTGATAGAAAATAAGTATGATAACTTTCTCATCTTTTTGAAAAAATAACAATGCTGAGGCTTAAGTGATGTCAAGCTGGAATTTTAAGAACTTTCCAAAAACAGAAACAGTCTGTGAAAACACCCAAAGTAACACACATACACACACCCCCCCCAAAATGTCACAATTTATACTTGCACTTCTCTGCCCTCTTCCCGCTGGGTGCCATGGCAACCCCAGGAAGACAGGCAGGAGAGGTGCTGGACAGGAAGGGCCCCTTGACCGGGATACACACCATGGTAAGACTCTGTGGGTCTGTTCTTTGCCTCACACCCAGACTGGGCCATTAGAAACCTGTCTATTGGGACCCCCAGGGGTACAGAGAGAGGAGCCCCAGGAAGAGCTGCACCCAAGCCTGATTTCAGGGAAGCTGGCAAGGCAGCAGCCACCCAGCTCCTACAAGCAGCGCCTAGGACAGTGGTGCCTCCCAACCCTGGAGTGCTGCAGCTGCTGTGCTCTATGTGGCACCCTGAGACATCCCATTCCCACTGGGGGACATCAGGGCAGAAGGGGCTAGGACTTTCAGTCACCTCTACTGTGACCTCCCCTGCCCTGGGGCCATGGAGACTTGGTAAAGAGCTGGGGCTCCTCCTCCACCTGCACTGGGTGAAGAGCCATCTGGGGGTTCACCTTGATCAGCACTAATGAGTCCTCCAGGGTGTCAGTGGAGATGCACCGGGAGCAGAGATGTCCACCCACATACACACATGGGCGTTTCAGTGTGGGTGTGATGGAGAACCTGGCCCCACACCACAGCAGTGGGATCCTGCCCTGGTACCCACCGAGACCCTGAGCAGCCTGCAGGAGAACTGAGGGGACCCCACTGTTTCTGTGGGTGCAGAAACTAAGCAGGCCTATGATAGGCAGCTGTCAGTGTCCTGGGTAGTGGGGATGCTCTTGGGTCTGGAGTGTGGTGGTTGTTGCCAGAATCTTTGCATGGCATGAAATGGCAGCAATACACAACCATTGTGTTAAAGCCAAATTTCTATTTTAAAAATTGTACCATAGTTATGTAAGTTGTGACCATCAGAGGACAGTGAGAGTTCTCTAGAGGAAAAGAATCAGTAGACAGTACATGCATGTGTAATTATGCAAAGGGGTTTATTAGGTGGGTTATAGGATCAGAGGTGAGGGAGTGTACAATGCTCGTCTACACACCAGAGAGCTGTAGGAAACAGTAGCTTCTTGGCCCAACAGGATGGAAGCTGCAGACCAAGAGAGATCAAGCTGCAGCACTAGTCCAAGGACACCTGCTCCTCGGAGCTGGAAGAAGCAGTTGGGCTGTCTATATGTAAGGCTGTGTGTGAAAAAAAAAACCACCTTAAAGGAACCAAGGCGTGTTTGATTTGCTAGGTTCCTGTTCCATTCAGCCGTGATGTTGGTTCTCTCAAAGCTGTAGTCTCAATGTCCGGAACACTGCCTGCAGAGTAAATGCCCAAGAAAGGTTTTGTGAACTCCCTTGCCTCTGATCCCATAACCCACCAGTCTTGGGAAGCTCTGTGGGAGTGGCCTGTGCTGTGTGTGCCTGGATTGGAGCCTGAAGAAACTCGAGACGGATGTCAAATGCAATGGTATCAAAAGACACACCTGCTCAAGAAACCTGGAGTTCTTCAACAACAGACGCACTTCCTTCTTTTTTCTGCCTTTCTATTCCTATTCCTATTTCTATTCCTAGTGCTTGGTGCCACCCACAACCAGGGTGAACCTCCCTGCCTCAGTTTGCAGGCCTACGGGTCACTCATCCACAGACACGCTAATCTGACAGATGTTCTTAGTCCAGTGAAATTGATATGTGAGGATTAATGGCCACAGTAAGCACAGGGCACTAGGGCCTCTTCCACTACCACTGTATTTTCCTGTGAATCCATAGCTACTTTAAAACTAAAGAGTTCTTAAAAAGTGTGTGGCATGTATAAATAAATAAATAAATAAATAAATAAAATCAAAGCTGCCATACTATTGTAATATCAATATCATATTATTGTGAGGAGGCCAGTGATTAAGCTAAAACTTTCAATTGGGAAAGGAATTATATGCAATTTGAGAGTATGTTTATGTGCAAAGAATAGAAATATATGAGAGTGTGTGCTTGCCTAGGCATGGAAGTTTCTAGAAGGATGCGTGGAAACTGCATAAAAAGATTGACAATAGAGAGAAAGCTGGGAATTTGCTTTTCATTTCTGCCTCCTTGTATTATTTGCAAATTTTACCAAGAGAATTTATCACTTTCATAATTGAAATGGCCACCTTAAGCTATAAAGGAAGAAATGATCTTGAAAACATATTTAAAAGCCCTGGTTGAAAATAATATTAAAATGAAATTGAATTCAAACCATAGAAATCCAGATTTGGGGATAATTGTGACAGAAGGTCCATGAAGCACTTGACTATATTTATTCCAGAATTTATGGTTTCTTTCCAACCATTCCCAGTGTGTGGTGCAGTTGTACAGATACATTATGTTTGTGCATTTATCTTGTATCTGTACTATCTCTCCAACCACATGGTTAGTTAAGCAAAAATACAGGACCAGGAGCTGTAATATTTTGCAATTTAGGTTGCAGGGGAACCCTCAAAGCAAAACATTATTTTCAAAACCTCTGTCTTTCCCAAAGCCATGTTCTATTTTGTTTTTATTCTGCCTCCCTCCCTCCTTCCTTCCATATCTAGTGTCTCCAGATTTCTGCCAACATTCATTCTACTACACTTTTATTCCACGAGACCTTTCTTGGGCATCTACTCTGTGACAGGCAGTGTTCTGGGCACTGAGAATACAGCTTTGAGAAAACCAACGTCACTGTTGAGTGAAGCAGAAACCTAGCAAATCAAACACTTGGTTCGTTTATGGTGGTTTTTACACGAAGCTTCACATATAGACAGCCCAACCACTCCCTAAGGAGCAGGTGCCCCACATTCACCATTACCAAAGTGACTCAGCAGCACTGAGTGCTTGGCTGTCAAGGCTTCCCCAGAAGAAAAGCAGATATTTTATGGGACATGGCCAGGTGCGCCCAGAATTGTACTGTGGAACTTGGGCTCCATTGTATTGTAAGTGTATAAGAAAATGAAGTAGAGCAAGGAAAAATAGATTTTGGCTCAACACGAATACATTTGTATCCTGAGTGCAGCTTTAATCAGGTATTAAATTGTATAAACCCTTTCACTTACATTAATTTTACTTACCATCAGTGGCAGTGGATGAATGTCAGGAACTTTTCAGTTTCAGCTGTTAGCCAAGAACCCTCTGTGAAGTAGACAACTCAGGACAAAATGTCTCCCTCTTCTCTCTGGGGCCGGATAGGGTCCAAAGCACAGTCCTTGGACTCTTCACTTCTCACCATACCCAAGCTTGCTAGCAGAACTTCTCATGCCACATTACTCTTTCTTGTACAATTCGTCTGTGGGCCACACTGACCTTTGATTAATGTCCTTGAGAATTTTGCAAGTGTTTTGAGTTTCTATGAGCACTTTAGTTTGCATAAGTCAGAGTTTAGTGGACTGTTTTTATTAGCAAACCTTCCAACAACTAAGAGGAAGAGCAGGGAGGAGAAGGGTTGAGCTGAGTGTTGGCAGGAGCTCTCTCTCCTCTCTGTGTTTCTTTTGAAATTGGCCACCCCTAGTCATTCTTCTGCTCAGGAGCAGTGGTCTGGGCATCTGGACTGTGTGGTATTAACTGTGTCCATCATGGTTAGCATTTTATCTCATTCTGAATTTAATGGCTTTTGTACTTAAACAGTATCACTCCCGGACAGCATAATAGCTTAGGAAGCATTTCACATTTTTTTGGCTCAAGAGCTTCATTAAATGAGAGAGAAAATGTAAGTCATTTTATTACATATTGATTATTTCACTTTCAGGAAATAAAATGTTGATTAGCATTTTCTAAACAAGCTGTCCTGCATTTATTTGATTCACTGAGCATTCATACATGATTTTGTTTAGATTTAACATTCTTTAGAGAAAAGGAAAATTTTCATAGAATGAATTAGCCTAAAAATGAACCAAGCACAAAAACATTAACAGAGGTAATATTTATGGGTTTGTATTTAACTCTACCAACCTTAACATATATTTGACTAATTTCTGTATCATTTGACTAATTTCATGCATTCTATTATTTAGCACATAGATTCTGACCAACTGTGGCCTCAGCACTAAGAAAGGAACAAAAATAACTCCATATCATGTACAACAAAATCCTTACTTTTGTGGAGTGGAATTCTAGCAGAGGAAAGGAAGAAGGTTTCAAAACTAGTCCTACCATTCAAGATGGTCTATGAAGGAGACGTGCAGGTGGTGTGTGTGGTTCTAGCAAAGTTCCTTCTGAGGAAGTTAACATCACACTAAGACCAGCAGCCCGAGTACAGTGAAGAAACTGAGGCAGAGAGAGGATGGTGAGGAGGCCAGGCAGGCTATAGAGTAGTATGTGTGTTTGCAGATAGGGCAAGAGAGTGGTTGATTTTGGCTTTGTGCCCACAACCTCCAGCCTGGCTCTGCAGAAAGCCCAAAGTTACAGATGGCCTGTTAGAACTAGCTAACTCTGGATCTCACCTGTGTTCCTTACCACATAAATGTTTACACCATTATTCTTTTTTCTGTTTGTATGTTTTTGGTACCGAAGATCAAACTCAGGAACTTGCACTTGCAAGGCAGGTGCTGGAACAACTGAGCTAAATCCCTGGCTCAACACCATTATTCTTGATTGAAAAGGTGAACGCACACTGTGCTCTTCTCGCTTCTAGTAGAGGGATATACTGAAGTCTGTGCCTGTGAGTGCTGCTCATCACACTGCCTCATGTGTGCATGAATGACCACGCATAATTCATGTGTCCATCTGTGCACTGATGTCCACTGAATGCTCCCAGAGAATTCTCCTTCGCTGTCACACTGAGTCTGAGGCTGAGTATGTTTGCATTTGGTGAAAGCCAGCTATCAGTAGAGTTTATGACTACCAGCCACTCTTCAGATGGAAGGTTCTTCCTTCATCACTGTATCTTCCATGTCTTACTGACCCTAAGTACTCATTGGGGGAATTTGAGCAGCATCCATGGGCACATAAATAAGGCATAACCACTATGAGAGATTAATTTTGCTTGGTGTTATGCCACAGAAACTTGGGTCCCATAGTAGTTAGATGTTGTAATGTCCTATATTTATCAGTGATTGATTTTTTCTATAAGTTTATGACTGTTAGGCCAAAGATAACATGCATTTCTAATCACAAATAATCTTATTTCAGTCTTCAGTATTTTTTTCACTCTTCACATTTCCTTAAGTGATGATCCACTGTAGCACTGTTATATTCAGAAGCTCCTCTCCTCATAACTCTTGTAGGACCAGGTGTGGGATGACATTAGAAGGATGTACTTGTTTATTTCTCAGTGTGAAACATCTAAGGAGCATTCATTTTCCTTAGCTTTGTCCGGAAAACTTAGAATTCATCTTCAACACTTGGTTAGAAATCTGGGCTGCACAGTTTTGCAGGTCAAGACACCTCTCTTGGCATAGGAAATATTGATTTAATGATCGCTTAAGTTTCCTTGCAGGTGCTTCAGTAAAAATGTACCAGTCTTGCAAAGGAGACTCCCCAGAGTTCCCCAGAGTTGTTGGTGATAATCTCCTAATTGGTCCCTTTTGCCTGCCCTCCACTACTCACCTCTACCCCTGTCAAACTCTGTCTAAATATTGTACCGGCATTAACACAGTTTATAGATGCTCAAGATTTAAGCTGGAATGTACGCAATAGAAAAGGTGGAGCCAAACTTGACAACCTGGCTTTGGAATCTCTCTGTGTGGCACACATGGGTCCTACTTGTCCTGATATACTGTGTTCCTAAATAAATCGGCCATGATACCAAAATCTGCAGCATTCCCCTCTCCATCTCGGCTTGCTGGTCCTACCAGCTGGACCACAAGACATGCTCATTTTCCTCTCTGCATATTTTAACACAAAACTGACCCTTGTCAGCCCAATGAGTTCTAAGCCACACATTGTTTCAAGACTTCTATTGTACTTTTGCCTTTTACTTCATACTCCCAACTTGTTGCTAAATCTCATCTTCTCAGGAAGATTAAAAGGATACCAAGGAAAGTAATGATAAATTAATTTCTTTCTACAGTAATAATGCCAACAATGCTATAGATCTCCAGCAATAATGGGCTCCATTTCCTGATCCAGAATGTCCTAAGTCACAGTTTATTTATGTGTAAAATGAGGATAAGAAGATCTACTTTACATGATTCTTCTAAAGATTAAATTGTGCACTAAAATGAAAAGCCCAGCGGTGCTTCTCTCATAATGGTTGAAGGTCACATTCTGGTTTATGTAGCACTTCACAAATATTATCTCATTTGATGCTACAAACCATGACATGGCCAGAGCATATCTTTTTTACCTTTTCAGTTGAGTAAACTGAAGTTCAACAAAATAAGCACTATTTAGGATGACCTGTTAGCAAGATGCATTTACTGGAATGTGAGAGTTTCCATCATACCTTGGTAACCTATTAAATACTTAGTACCTGCAGGTGCTTCAGTAAAAATGTACCATTCTTGCAAAGAAGACTCCCCTGAGTTCCCCAGAGTTATTGTTGGTAATAATCTCCTAATTGGTGATTAGTGTGAAAGAGGGTATATTTCTGTATACAAAGGTAATGCGGTGAACAAACGTAAATCCAGTTAAATTAAGTAAATACATCTTAAGTTTGAATTTCAAGTTTGATTATTTAGGTAAGTAAAAGTGAAACATTTGCATTGCCGTTCTATAATAACTATTAGCAAGCACTCTATGCAATAGCTCAGCAACCCAGTGCAGTGCATGGTGGTGTAAGTCTGTGATCTCAGCACTCTGGGAGGCCAAGGCAGAGTTTGAGCCCAGCCTGGACAGCTTAGTAACTTAGTGAGACCCTGAATCAAAAAAAGTAAATAAAAATAAAAGGCCAAGGATGTAGCTCAGTGCAAAGACTCTGAGTTTAATCCTCAGTACAGCCACAAGTAAATAAATACTCGCATAAATAAATAAAGAAAGAAATAGCAAGCCAAATTGACAAGACAAGAATTTGCTCTTGGCTTCTGAAGTAATGTTACAGTGCCCTCTCATTCTTGTTAGTTATGCAGAAGGCAGATTTTAAATAGGTGTGATGTTAATGCATCCAGAGTTCAGTTACTGGAAGGAAATCTAATTTATTTCTTCTGTTGTTACTTGTCAGTTTCTTTCCGTTGTAATATAACTTTTAGCAAAACTCTTGACAAGTAATTTAGTAATAAATGCGATTAATGCTAATGTGGGTTTTAAGTGGTAATGAACATTTATAAGCAGCATTGTTTTAAATATGAAAGCCGTCTTTCTGGTATAGTTCAAATGCCTACAAAAATAAAAGACTAAGTTTGCCCTCTGCTGGAATTCCACATTACACCACTGGTGGGTTGATGAATGTAGGGAAGAAAGAATCTATATATTTTTGCTTCACACGTTAAAAATTTAAGCCTTCTTTTGACACATTGGTTACTCCTCTGCAGCATCAGTTCGAAACATAGATCAGACTTATGAACCAAGTGCTTTCAAGATCCACCAGCTAGTGACTCCTATATTTTGCCATCACTTGAATATTTGTTCGTATATACTCAATGGTACACAGATTTCAGGAATGGGAAAATAGCAGAATAGAGGCTAACACAAGTCAATACATCAAAACATCGCATGTGTGTCATCCTGGCTCAAGCCTTTTTCACATTTTATTGCTTTTGGCCAAAGACTCAGAGGCAAAATAATGCAATAGTTATCTAAGCTCCAGTGAGCATGGTGGGTGGGGGGACTATTCATCACCATGCTATTTAGACTTTAGTATCCCCTAAAACAACAGTTTGCTCTGCTTTGAAAGCAGCCAGAGCAAAGTGGGTTAAAAATTACATATGCTTCCAGTAAGAACATTATATAATATAATCTTTTCTGCTTCTCTGTCATAGTAGAAACTGGAATCTATTCTCTAGACTGTGGCATTTCACTACAAAAATAGAATAATGGTTTTTTGTCCCAAGTTTGCAGAAAAATAGTTGGTAGGTTAAATTTTAGAAATGTCTCAATTTTCTTTCAATCATTTTTCATAAAACTTGAGTGCTGCTATAACTGCAGTGACGGTCGATACCCACCCTGCCCAGAATGCAGATAGTACAGGCTGGGAGGAGGCAGGGTGCCTGTCAGGTCTACATAGTTTAGGGTTAATTTGTCACCATATTTCACAACTAGCCTGTGGGCTCCAAGATGACTCTGTAACACAAACAAAGCTTGGGTTCCTCTGCATCCTGGTTAAAGTTGCTCTAAAGAGTTAGATGAAAAAAAAAAAAAAACCTAAAGAAAAGCTGGGGATTTAGCTCTGGTTCTGCAGCCTGCCTTGCAAGCACGAGGACCCAAGTTTGATCCCCGGTACCAAAAAAAAAAAAAAAAAAGATGAAAGATGTTTGGATCACACTGCATCTTGGTGCTACCAAGATAGAGGCTCTGGTGCAGGGACGGGGGCTGCCCTGTACCCAGGCCCAAGGTGGTAATGCGATTCTTGTCACTGTCTTCAAGAAGGATCTTGTTTCTAAACAGTGAGGTGGGCAGGCAAGTGATTTAGGGGTTTCTTTTTAGCTCACGATCATTTCTAAACATTGAGAGAATAAACAGGATTCTAAGACCTCAAGGAAAATGAGAATGTTTAAAGTATTTTCTTTCTGGAAGTACAGAATCTGTTTATTATAATGAACAGCACATAGCTTTATAACTACAGTAAGTCCCTGACTTATGAACATTCTAGTTGCAAACTCTCACAGATATAAATACACCTCAGATCATGAACATTTGTAGATGCAAACAAATCTCGGAAGTAGTTCCCATGTCTGCTGGACATTGTCACAGTTGTGCTGCTGTGTGCTCATTGTACAGTGTGATAGTGTGCAGTGATACAGTGTGCAGTGCTCAGTCAGAGCCCTGGATGTCTGGAAGAAAAAGGAAAAGCAGTATGCTTTACATTGTACATTTGTGTCAAAAGTGTATAAGACTCACTTTGTCGAACTTACAAACAAATCTGATTTATGAATGTTCTCCCAGAACGGAACTCATTTATTAGTCAGGAACTTGCTGTACTAGAAAAGGTGTCTTGTTTTTATTCCAGGGTCTTCTCGAAAATAGCTGTCAGTTGTTGACTGCCAAGCTGTGTGTCACATGTTTTACAATAATTTAGATTGCTATGAACCTACAGGCAGATCACATTAACTCAAGGTTTGGTAAAAGAAACAGAAGCTCAGACAATTTAAATGGCTTAACCAAATTCACTCAGCTATCAGGTCCCAGACACTGGATTGCACTGAGCTTTGTCTAACACTTAAACTCTTATTTGTGCCATATTCCCTTACCAGGAAGCATCTCAATTTAAAACAAAATTTTCATCCAGAACAAATACATCTCAGCTCTCAGACTGAAATAGTTTTCTACTGTTGAATGTTTAGGGTCAGTGATAATCTCTCCAAAGAACCACACACTTCATAGCTCTTTGGAATTCTTTTAAGTGTCTCCTCCTTGTGTCCTAGATGGCATCAGGGAGCTAGTTGGGAAAGAAAGCTACTTAGGAAAAGAAAGGCAAATGTATCCAGAAGGAGTGGAACAGAACACATGTGAGCTATCCCAGATAGGAAGGAAGTGTCC
This sequence comes from Heterocephalus glaber, assembly GCF_000247695.1. Next base: position 3,513,758 of record NW_004624800.1, on the reverse strand, counting down.
ACACCCTAATCTGGACCCAAATACTGGGCCTCTAGAAGAACACAGGTGTTGAGGGGGAAGCAGAGTCAGGATCCTCATTGTACACAGGGAATCTGTGGACATCACAGTCCCAGCAGCAAATTGACTGGTCAGTGGAATGACCAGAGATCACAGTTCACAATCACACCACCAGAGGAAGTGGGTTGGGCAGGGCTGCAGGAGAGTGGTTGTTTCTCTCTGCTTCAAGCAATTCTCTGCTCTCTGGCCCTGTAGATGCTGGTGAAAATCAGCAAGCAGCTGATGACCTGGAGGTAAGTTCTGCCTTGATTAATGCAGGTAGGAGGAGGTGAGTATTATGCTCCTATATCACTATTGCCAAAACCAGACACTTAAAATAAAAAGAGAGAAAAGAAGAGGAAGAGAAGATACTAAGCAGAAGAGGATGTCCATTAACTGGGCTCCCAGAGAGCAAATCCAGGGTAAATGGTTTGTATAAGCATCTTATGTCCCCATTCCACCTTGGTTTCTTGGTATAGGAAGTGAGCAACATTTCATCCAGCTATAACCAGAAAGAAGTCAGTGGCTTCGTGGGAACATTTGGAGGTCACGTTTTGCCTGTAGCTGATTTAGGTGACATATGACAATTGCTTTCGCTTAAATTGCAGTAAATCAATATTATTGCACTTATTGTTTGAGCTTATAAATGGAATTCTTCCCATGTAAAACTGTAAAACTAAGAGCATTCATAGCTTGTGACTCACATTCTGCTTTCAACACCCATGGTTCTCAAACTTGCAATTGGAGTCAATTTCTGTGGTTTTGTTAAAACAGATTGTTAGCTCACCCCCAGAGTTCCTGACTCAGCGGATCTGGGGAAGGGCCCAAGGGTTTACATTTCTATCAAGTTCCCTGATGATGCTTATGCCCCTAGGGTCACTGGCCAGCACTGTTCTACATGGACATCTGAGGAGACAGGACAAAGTTGCCTAACTCCCTGTATTAGTTAGGATTCTCTAGAGGAGCTGGATCAATAAAGAATCTTTATAATTATGCAAAGGGATTTCTAGATGGCATACAGGATCAGAGACAGAAAAATCCACAATGGCTCTCTGTGCTCAACGATCCTATAGCTGCTGAACCCAGTATGGAAGGTGCAGAACAAGAGGGATCAAGGATGCAGCATCATTCCAAGGTCAAAGGCCTGGGAGCTCACAGGAAAATTGCAGGAGTGGGCCTGCCTTGGAAGGCGAAAGAAAATGGAGACCAATGTCCAAAGGAAATGGTGAAGATTGGAGCTCTTCCAAACAGGGACACTTCCTTCTTCTTTCCCTTTTTATTCCATCCAGGCTATTGATTGGTACCATCCACATCTTGGGTGGCTCTCTCCCCTTAGTTTGCTGGGCTACTTGTCAATCATCCACAGATATGCCCAGAACTGTGCTTTACTAATATGCTAGGCCAATGGTGGCAAACCTATGGCCTATATGCTGCAGCGGGCTTTTTGTTATCTTTGAAGGCTCTAAAATGTTCACCATCACTGTGCTAGACAGTTCTTCTTAAATCAAGTTGACACATCACAATTAATGGCCATATTTCCTGATATTATTGTTCTGTTTCCCCCACTTGAGGATGATAGACAAAAAGGAAAGGATTTGAATTCTTACATTGGTATCATTGGCTAGTAAAAATAGTCACTAATCTGACAGTCATCTTTCCTTAAGTTGGCAGGTTAAAACATGCTGTATATTATTATATCATTAGTCATCTCTTTAACAGTGTTAGGGTGCACATTATCTTTTTCCTGAGGCATTTGGAGCATAATTACTGGTCAGAGGTTTTGCAACAGGATGGTGAAGAGTGTAGGATATGCAGTACAGTTGATGGCATCTCAGGACTAGTGGTGAAGGCAAGTATGGTCCCTGCCAGCTTCTAGTCCTCTCACATATAGACATATCTCATCTCAGAAGATCCCCACAGCAAGGAAATGTCCTGCAGATGCAGGCCCATTTTTCCTTCCTCTGTCACAGCTATACATATGTGTCTCTCCAACATATCCTCCACCTGGGGTGGAAAATCACACAGTTTCACAGTGACCTGTGTGGAGTTAACCTACAGGACCATGTGATGAGGGACCATTGGGTCTCCAACTGCAGCAAGCATCAACACCACTTGGAGGACCCATTAAAACAAACCAGACAGTGGCGATCCACCCCAGACCTTCTGGTCCAGGGGGCAGAGGGAGGTCTGATTCTGGGACCTAATGTTTGCATTTTTTATTCTGGTGCTGCTGTAGCTGCTGGTACAAGATTCACACTGTGAGAACCTAGGGTCGTCACGAGAAATACTTAGAAAGCTTCTAAGATGACAGAGTGTAGGTGACACTCGAAACACCATTGAAGTTTCTTTGATTCTCTCCAGGAAAGACAGCTTTACATAGACATAATGATCCAGAGACCTGAGGGAAAAACAAACAGTTTTGTTGAATGCAGAAATTTGCTACTTTGATTTTGTACAAGAGGCAAAGCTTACTCAAGTTGCCAGGGATGTTTTAAAACAAATTTTCTTAGTCCATGTTTGCAGTATGTAATATTTGCATTCCTTGTGTGGGGTTGGTACATGTACATAACACATCTTTCCTTTTTTCATCCCCTTCTTCTCTCCTCCCACATGCTTCCTCCATCTCTTGATCCTTTTCCCATTTGCAAAAGATCTATCTCCCTACTTCCTATTATCTATCTTTTATTTTGCTCTTTATTTAGACTTTGGGTTTCTTATATAAGAGAAATCATGTGATATTTAAGCTTATGCATCTGATTTGTTTCATTTAACATTATGGTCTCAAGGCACATCCATTTTTCTACAAATGACTCAAGTTCATCCTTCTTTATGGCAGAGTAGTGCTCCATTGTATATAAATACCACATTTTCTTTATCCATTCATCTGTTGATGGATATATAGGCTACTTCCAAGATTTAGGTATTATAAATTGTGCTACAACCAGAGTTCTGTTCAGAGCATCTTTGCCTATGCCTATGACTTCAAGAGTTTTATCTATTCTATTTTCAACAGGTTAAGTGTTTCTCTTTTAACATTTAGTTCTTTGATCCATTTTTATTGTAGTTTAGTAAATGGTGAGAAATATGGGTCTAGATTCAATCTTCTGCATATGGATAGCTAGTCCTCCTAGCACTATTTATTAAAAAGGCTATCTTTCCTCCAGGGTATATTTTTGGCCCCTTTGTCAAATGCACTTAGAGTTATTTCTGCATCCTCTATTCTGTTCCATCCTTCCACAAATCTGGTTTTGTGCCAGGACAGTACCTTGCTGTTTTTATCACTGTAGCTTTGTAATATAACTTCAAGTCTGGGATTGTAATGCCTCCTGCTTTGCTCTTATTAGCCAGGACTCCTTTGGGTATTCTGGGTCTCTTCTGTTTCCATATGAATTTTAGGATTGTTTTCTGTGAAGAATTTTGTTGGTATTTTGTTTGGGATTGTGTTAGATCTGTATATCAGTTTTGCTTTTTTAATTAGTTTTATGGGTTTGTATGTTGATTTTGGAAGTATGGCCATTTTGATGCAGCCAGGAACAAGGGATATCTTTCCCTTTTCTGATGTTCTCTTTCATTTCCTTTTTCAGAACACTGTAATTTTCATTCTAGAGGTCTTTCACTTTCTTAGGCTAATTCTTAAGTATTTCATTTTTCTTAGTGCTATTGTGAATGGTATTCTTTCCTAATTTCTTTCTCAATGGGTTCATTATTAGTGTATAGGATGCTATTGGTTTTTGTGTATCAATTTATATCCTGCTATGTTACTGAATTTGTTTATTAATTATAAGTCTTGTGGTAGATTTTTAAATCTTTTATGTAGAGAATCATGTCATCTGCAAACAATGATAATTTGCCTTCTTTCTGTCCTATGCATATCCTTTTTATTTCTTTTTCTTGTCTAACTGATCTTGCTAATGTTTCAAGTTCTGTGTTGAATAGGAGTTGTGATAGTGGACATCCTTGTCTCGTTCCTAGTTTTAGAGAGAAAGCTTCCAGTTTTTTTCCTATTTAATATGATGTTGGCAGTAGGTTTGGCATAAGTGGCTTTTATCAGATTGAGTTAGGGTCCTTCTATCTCTATTTTTCTTTAGTGTTTTTATCATGAAAGGAAGTTGGATTTTGTCAAAGGTATTTTCTGCATCTATTGAGATGATCATGTGTTTTTTTTCTGTATTTGCACTTGTTTAGAGATCTATTACATTTATTGATTTGCATATGTTGAATCCAGGGCCTTTGCACTAAGCTGCATCCCCAGCTCTTTTTAAATGTTATTTTGAGACAGTATCTCCTTAAAATACTAAGTTACTGAGGATCTTCCTGCCTCAGCCTCCCAGAGGGCTAGGATTAGAGGCATACACCACCACACCAAGCTTTTTTGTTTGTTGGTTGTTTTTGCAATATTGGTGAAGGAGCCCTCTACCACTGAGCTACATTCCCAGCCCTATGCCTAGGTAGAATAAAAATAATTTTAAAAATTTCTCTTCTTGATGCTTTAACCAGTGCTTCAAATGTAACAGACAGTAAATACTTATTCATTAAATCAAAGTTTTAGCCCATCTCTGTGTGCGAAAAGGACTTGACAATGAGCACTCAGCAGTGCAGATGAGATCTTAACATACAGCCCTGAGACAGCGGCCGCCCACCGCGGTATAGGTACTGGGAATGGTCGCCTGGCAAACTGTGTGACCCGACTTGAGGGACGGCCATGGGAACCTGTATCTCCATACCCAGAAATTCATGGAAAATGACAGCGCACCTTGCTGCCCAGGGGCGGTGTGGTCACCTAGAACAGGAAGCTCAAGAGGGCTTTTCCCAGGTCCCTAAAGCACAGGCGAGAGGCCCAGACAGCTGAACCTGAATCAGAACGTGAAATGATGCCAGTGAGTGCCAGAGAGCAACTGCTTCCTGTGTGGGGACTCAGCCCACACGTCCTCAGGGGCTGCAGGCTGGGCCTCCAGGTGCAGGGCAGAAGATCACTCATGAGATAAAAACGCAAACTAATCATTCTGTCCTTGGTAATGCTAACTTTGGTCTTAAATATTATGTAATAGTGGTGTTTGCTTTGCGAAGGCACAAAATATTTTGGCAAAATGAATTCTTGGTCTTCAGACACTTTGTATTATATTGCCTTTGAAAGCCAGAGCATGTTTGATTTATCACTGACTTCCATGAGTGACCCCAGGACTTTTCAGGGCGGCGGTCTCAGCTCCTGTGACCAAGGTGTCGTCCTCTAGGACTTCCTCTCGCTGTCCAGTCGCAGCCCAGTTCCCTCTCATCCCCATTCCAAGCGCTGGGTTCTGGCTGCTTAAGCTCATTTTTCTTGTGCTGAATGAGGGATTGAATTAAATTCTGCAAATACAAATTAAAGGGTATCTTTGCATTACCGGGAAGATTTGTATCTTGTTAAACAATATGATGGTTACAGCCAAATGAATTTGCAAAGATGACTCCAACCAAATTGGCTTTGCTCATATTTTAAAATCTTTTCACATTTCACTGATATATTCCACACAAATGCATAAATCTTAAAGCAACTGGAGTCAGCTGAAAAAATAAGTGTTCTAAGCATTTACCGTGAACAAAGATATTTAAGAAGGTAGGATGAGGAAATTGGGAAGAATCCTGAGATGGGTAGTGATGACTGAAGAGCTACGCTAATTCAGTGTGCTCTGTGGCAGAGGTAGCCGTGGCCTCATGGGGTGGCCTCATGGGGTGATGCATTTCCCTCCTGTGCAATGCATTTATCCTACTAACAATGCTTCTCAATACAGACTGCCTCGTTGTATGTCCTTAACTGCGTGGGCTCCATGTGACTCACTAGTTCAACATGTGTCTGCATTTCCCTTGGCTTTCCATCAGTGACCTGCTGGAGATAAATAACAAATGATGCTGAGATGCAAGGACTCATTGTGAAATGAAAATAGCTAAACCAACTTCGTGTGGTTCTAGAAATGAAAGTGTGAATGTGTATATTTTTTGTGAAAGTCTCCTGTATTAGAGATCTTATGTTAGGAATTCTTACAATTCGTCCTCATTTTTTCTATGGCTGAAATCCATCATTTAATAACCACAGTAATTTCTCCATTTTTTTTGATGAACCTATTTTAAGTTATGCTATTAATTTTAAAGAAGTAAATTTGTTTCACAATGTATTGCAGCCTTCTTACAAGGCTTGTTGTCTTAATATATTTCATGTATGTTATATTATACATTGTACTCTTTCTACACACACACACACACACATATCAATACTGTCAATACTTATCAATACTGTCCTTCAGAAGGTTCAAAAGTTTACAGTGCATGAAATAACATACAGAAATCCCACTTGACTCTATACCAAAACAATTTGGTATTGGTTTGAGAAATAGGTCATTGATTTAATCTGCATTTCTCTTTGTATATTTTCTAGTTCCATTTTTCTTAATTTGCCTTTCTTAATTTACCAATAATTTTGATGAGGATTCCTGATCAATAATTATTATATCAGCTCTAATAATTCAATATTCTTATGGTTAAATGTTATTATTTGTCTTATAGTTTTCCCATTTTATTTCTTTCTGAGATGCAGAGCTGTTTTCTGTTTTCCACTCAATATTTTGTTTTGTAATATTTGCCAGTTTAATCACATTTAAACCTGCTTCACTCTTCCAAAATTATGAAGTACTTATCTTAATTGTAATCTTTTTAGGACTTGATCTTTCACATTTAAGTCTTCAGATCATCTAATTTTACCTTATAAAAGTAAGAAAGGAGGAGATAAACCTTAATTTTCTAAGTGATTAGAAAGTTGTCATAAAACCTTTGCAGGTAATGACTTCTTCTCTGATATTAGAAATGCAACTTTACCATACTGTAAATTATTCTTTATATCTGTAGCTAGGATTGAGGGCTACATTTAGGTTCAGAGATAGACCCAAATATTGGAAGAAATTGTAGGGCACAGGTATTCTTCTAACAGTCATAGCTCCTATAAAAATTCTTCTTTGATATTATTAGTGTATTTCCAAGGCTTTTACAATAAGTTCCTTTTATTGAATAAGAATCCCCCCCTTTCACCCACCCATCCCTGCACATGCAGTCCTTACCCTTCAGCCCAGGAGGCAGAGGATCCTTTCTGCAGATGTTTCCGGCCTGTGGTCCAAAGCCTCTGCCTCAGTTTCACTGTTGCTCCACCAAGTATAAAGACAGCGTCTAAAGGAGACAGAGTGGATCTGTCCCAACCAACCTCTTCCTGGACACTCCAGCTAGACTCGTGCAGTTTTCACATCAGAAAAATACTCTTTATCTTCTGATTGTTTCTTTTAACAATTTGAAAACATAAAAAATGTTCTTAGCTTATGGATTGCAAAACAAGTAGTGAGACACATTGGAACTGGGGAACCCAGTGTCACCCTCTTCCATGTGACAGCTCTTGGAGGACAGTTATAATGTACTTTTCATAATTTCTAGCTGGTAATTAGTATACTTTTTAATTACCCATAGGTAATTGAATTGAATTGGCATAGGTATAAATTATTTGAATTGCCATAGGTATAAATTATTTTATGTGAGTTACTATAAATTTATAAAAACAACGACAATATAAACTCATAAGTAGGGTAGAAGTAAACAAAAATGTTAAATATTTATGTCCCAGATTTAGATGAATTAGCATATCATTAAGTTTTGTTGTGAAATTTTTGGCAGTCAAGATATAAAGAATAACACAATTCAGTGTTTAGCTTTCATTTTTGCATTAAAGAAATAGGCAATTCATTAGAAGGAAAATAATTTAATACTAGGAAAATTTTACAAGGAATTTGGTTTTATCAGATGGAGTCTATTTAGGGGATGTTTATCAATGTAATAGATAGTGCATTATGAATTTTTAATTGTATAATATGTTTTTTATTAAAATATGTTTACTGGAGATCTTATATTAGGAATTCATATAGTTCAACCTCATTTTTCTATAGCTGAAATCTATTGTTTAATAATTACAATAGTTTCTACATTTGTCTTTTGATGATCATATTTTATGATATTTATTTTAAAGGAGTAAACTCCTTTACCATATATTGTAACCCTCTATAGCATTAATAAAGATTTTCTTAGTACATCGTAGCCCTCTGTATCATTGATAAAGCTATTTTGATATAAATATATTTTTGATTAATATATTAATATTAATATATTAATATTGATATCAATATATTTGATATTAATATAGTGGATTTTTATCAGTATATTATATAATTTATACTTTCCCTCTTCTATCTACTTATATTTCAGAAATGCCTCTCCTAAATAGCATAAATCAGTACTTCAGTTTTATTCACTCTCATAATTTTAATATTTGTTTTAGATTTAACCATGGTGACTATTATTGATATATTAGAATTCTGTTTTGGTGATTTCCATTTATCAGACATACTCAGCTAAGTTTTTCTTCTTTTGCTTTCCTTTCTTTTGAATTTAAATACCAAACCATTTTCTTTCCTCTAGAAATATAAAATTAAAATACTGTATTTCTGTTCTTTGGTGGTCACAACAGGCATTTTGACGTAATGTAACTGTTGAAATTTGATCAATCTTATTTTTTTCATTAAGTTTATTGGTACATTTTAGGTACACAGTATGATGACATTCATCACTGGGAATTTGTACCTTTGCATGATATATCTTAGTTCTTATTTTCTCCTCATTCCCCTGCCCTCCCTTCAACCCCTCCACCCCTCCCTATTTACAAAGATTTTGTTTCCATTTTTTCCTTTTCTCATATTTATTCCTCTCCCTTCTTTCCTTTCCCCTATCCCTCCCTGTTCCCCTTCCCCTTTAGACCTTTCTTCCTATTTCACATTATCTATTATACATTGTGACCCTTATTTATACTTTCAGTTTCTCACACCAGAGGAACTATTTGGTATTTACACCTGTGTGTCCTATTTCTTTCACTTAAGAGTATCACCTCAATGTGCATCCATTTACAATTTCTTATTTTAAGCAAGGTCTTTAGACTAACTCTAATCAGCCTTCCCTCCCCCCGACCATGAATATATTTCTATTATTGCCCCAATTTTAATGGCACCTTGATTTAATTATACCCTGATTAGTTTCAATTGTCTTAATTATTTGGATTGTTTAAACTTTTAGCCAATTATGTGCTATTTTCTTTCCCTTGGAAAGAGTAGACTTCTTGCTCATAGGGTATTGTTTAAATTTATAATACACTAGCTAATATCTTTCCAAATTGGTTACATTTCACTCCACTATCAAAGCAATATAGGTGCCCTATCTACAACCTCATCAACATTTGGTGCTATCAGCTTTCATTTTAGCAGTACTCCTGGGTTTTAATTTCTTTCCCTGATAACTTATAATATTGAGCAACTTCTTTTTCTCCTGTGCTTCCTGGCTTATCACATTAATCCTTCTCTGAAGCATCTGTTCAGGTCCTTCACCATTTTATCTTTGAGTGGTTTATCATTTAGCTGTTGATTTGTAGTAATTCATCATCTATTCTGGACACAAGCCTTTCGCCAGACACCTGCAAATGTACTCTCCCAGTCTGCTCCTACCTTTCATTCTCTCAGAGGAACTTTTGATGGAGTCAGTGCTGATAAAGTTCAGTCTATCAAGTTTTTCTTTTGTGTTACTTTTTATGTATCTTTTCTGACCAATGCATGTAAACCTATTAATAGCCCAGCATATGTTCTAACCTAGTGAAGTTCATGAGCATCACCTTTTCTGTCTCATTCATTCCTCTTCTTCTTAAGAACCTCCAATTACATTATGCTACTTGAAATTCTCCAGAGTTCAATGTGGCTCTGTTCTCTGGTCTCGTATTGGACAATTACTGTTAATCTATTTTCCAATTCATAGACTGTTTCTCCACCTCTCTCCAATCTGTTGTTAAGAGCACCCTGTGATTTCAAAAAATCAGGCAATTTTCAGTTTTAAAATTTGCATTTGTTTTACATCTTGTATCATAAGATGGGATTACCCATTTCTTCACTCATTTAAACAAGTGTTTCTCCTTAAGCCCTTGTCCATATTTACAATGAACATGCTTGAATTTCCCTGATGTACATGCTCGTGGTCTCGAGGCCTTTTATCGATTCCTGTTGACTGTGCATACTCTTTCTACTTCCTTTTTCTGTCAGCTAGACATTGGAGATAAGACATTCTGATCCTTGTTCTAGCAGGCACTTCCATTCAGGACAAGTCATCTTGAAATCATGGGGTTTGGTTTTGCACTTTGTTAACAAAGGCCGATGGGCATGAATTCTGGCATTTTTCATAGGTCCTCTGAAGCATTTCCCAAGCCCCCTCCAGTTTGGAGCAGTTAGAATAGAATTTAACCTCTGCCTTCCTGTGTGGGCACCAGGTGGAACCCATTCCCAGGTTTATCCAGCTTTGGGGTGCTGCTTCTCCAGACCTCCCTGTCTCTCCTGTGCAATTGCAATTCATAGTTCACTTAAACGTTTGTTTGACTTGTTTCTTTTTGGGTTCTCCATCTCCACACACAGCCCTGTGGCAGCCTCACATCCTTTCCTGTCTCCTATGGACATTTGTGTGTGGCTTCCGCTCTCCAACCACACAGCATCCCAGGACCAAATGGATGCTGGGGGAAAACAGACTACCCATGGATCTCACATCATGTACTCACATCATTCACTCTTCTCATAGATTCAGCCTCCTAAAAATAGAATTCTCAGGACCCACCAAGTATTTTGTTCTTAAATGTTGTCCCTAGAGTTTATAAGTGTGATATAAGCTACTTTACCAGTACTAGGACCAGGACTGTCCAAATCAATGTTGTAGTCCATGAAATCTCTTTTGAGCTGTGTTTTATGTGTTGTTGTAGCCATCCTGCAAGATTCAATTTCTGCTACTTTTATTTCTATGCATTCTACTTTATAGTTTTTTTTTTCTAAATGGCTTGTCAGCCTTGATAGTTTCTTGCTATCATCATACTTTTAATTATTTCTTTTCTTGTTGAACATATCAAATAGTCACTTCATCCAATCATCTCCTTCTCTTTCATATCTTGGGGTTGGAGATGTGAGAAGTGGAGGTTGTTTCTTTTAATCTTTGGTGGCTCATTTTCTTATGTTTATTTGAGGCACTTTGTTATGTTTTTTCCCTTTCAAACATTATCTTTGGATGTCTATTGAGCATGGACCTTAAAATATATTTCTATGGGGAAAATTTGTTTCATCTACTGAAATACAGGGGCATCTCCAAAATTGGGTTAATGCTTGACTTAATGTTTTATGGGGCACAGAAATGTGCAGTGAATGGAAGCTCTAGCCATAGAGGTGATAGATAGATAGATAGATAGATAGATAGATAGATAGATAGATAGATAGAGATATAGACATATGCTTTAAAGAGGATTAAGATTGGGTCAGACACCTACACCCACATCTTGCTCTACAGAGGCAAGTTGTCCAATTTCATCCACTGAACATAGTTTCCTTGCTAGGTTCTTGCTATCCTCTTGCCTTTACCTGACTTTCCTTATCACCTGGGCCCAGAACTTGTCTTCTCTCCATGCTCCACGAAACCCTAACTATGTCTTTCATTTTAACTCTCATTAAGCCATGTTTACAAGGGGAACTATTTAAAATTTCCTGCATTGTGTTTGCTATAAATGGGGTGCTATAAATGCCAAGTTTTTTCAAAAGTCTATTTAAAAATTTTATAAGGGACACCTATTTAATTTAAAGCTACATTATTAAATAATGTGCTTGTTCACTCATTCTTAAATTATTTGCTTAATTTTTTTTATTCCTTTTCTATTAGGCTTACTTCATGTATTTTAAATTATTATTGCCTTATTCCCACTTTAGAATTGTATCCTAACTAGATGTGTAATTCTTGATCCAAGGTTAGTTTTTCCTCCTGAATTTTAAAGTTATTGCTCTGTTCTCCTATGCATGGTATTTTACATGTCTGGTTTTTGTTTCTTTGTACATAAATTATTTCCCTTTTGTCACTTTTAAAAGTTTTTTATTTTGGCTTTCTGAAATTTGACAATCTTTTAATTTTTTGTTTTATATTGCTTATGTCTCTGTGTTCTGCTCATTTACAGGGAACAATTTCAATTTAAGTTGCTTCCCTTGGGTCTAGGAAAGGGCCTTCAGATATTTTTGAATATTTTTCTTCTATATTATCTTCATTTCCCTTTTCTTCAAATTCTAGTACAATAATATTACAAATTCCAGATCCACCTTCTGTGTACTTTCATATTTTCTCTTTTCATTGTTTGACTAAGTTCCTGAAAAATTCCAAAGAGTAATTTCATGGCTATGTAACTTACATTTTAGGGGTATCTAACAGTATTTAGCTCATGTACTGAGCTTTTAATTTCAGTGATACAATTTTAAATCTAAATTATTTCTGTTTAGCTCTCCACATATGATATTCTGTCTCTCATCTCTCTAATGATTATACTTATGCTCTGCTCTGTCTTACGACTATAAATTACCCAGTGTCAGGTTTTCTAGTTCCTTTTGCAGTAGGTGCCTCCTGTCTAAGCGTTCAGCCTCTCTGTTGGTCTCTGTATCTGGGTAGCTTGGCAGGGAGGAATAGGCAGCGATGCCGTGGTGCCTCAGACTCTCTCTGGACCTCACTGTACACCAAGACATACAGCACATGGTGTGAGCCATGATGAATGTGTGTGTATGAATGTTTAAATACAAAACCAATGGCTTCCCAAGCATTTATTTTCTTATGTTCTTGAGAATATAAGAAGTCTCACATTATATAATCTTCATTTTCCTTTTTTCACACACTAGTCAAGCACTTTATTGGTTCCAGTGTGCCAAAATGGTCTCAGTTGCCGTGGATGGATATTATTTTAGGCTATTTTCAGTGAGATGAAAGAGCGTGGATATGTTTTGAAGTAAGGAGTGTCCAGAACTAATTTCTGGCACAGGTGGCCATCTCCTGGTTACCACCAGCCACTTGTGCATACACTGCCCACCTCCCCACACAGTACCAGCTGACTTCACTGAGATGCAGGAGGGAAAGAGGAACAGAGGCCCCAAATGCCCCTTGGCTCCTGCTGTAGCATCCCAGCTGACACCTTTCAACCTACCTTTGACCATCTTCTCCCTCTCTCTTTCGTCACTGTCAAAGGGCAGTTGAGTTTTGCTCTCACCTTGTGTAGCCATTCTGGCTTTGTGTGTCCAGTGATATTGTTCCAACTTCACCCTGATCTCAGTTACTTCCACTGAAGAAAGTACTAGTAACTTTTGTTCCACCAGGAATACTCATTTTTATTGTCTTTGTTGCACTGAATATGCTTATGTCTGGGGCTTGGGGCAGGATAGGAGACTGTACCCTGTGCTCACTTCTCCATCTTGCACTGAAAACCCTCTACCTATGTGTGATACTTTGATGTCAATCAGAGTTTTTGATAAGACACGAAGTACACATGTTATTTGTGATGTAACAGATGGCAACTTCCACTGAGGGTGGGGCTGAGCAAGAATTGACAAATAAATGCAAGGTGATTCCCACAATGTCAACTCATGATCTCAGTGGACATAGCAAAGTTGTGCATTAAAATTCAACTTAAAAAGGAAACATTATTGAGTTTGGCCCTGTGGTCAGAAGCGGGAAGCTGTGCCCTGCTCTGTCTGGCTTGCCCCTCCCACTTGCATCCAGGAGACCATGAGGACATCCCCCCACCCAGCCATGCAGGCCCACCAGTCACCTGCTTGGCCCCACAGGCACCCCCTCAGTCTCTTGGCTGTGCAGCTTCCCAGTTCCACATTACACAGGCACAGGGGGACATAAAGGCCATTGTCCTGAGTTGCAGAGGTGAACAGCAGAGAGAGGGTGTCTCTCAGGCTCTCTGATGAAAACTGAAGCCTACTGGAAAAGTGAAGATAATCTCTGCAATATAGACACACCAGACCACCATACTTGGGGATGGATCATCACCTCCCACTTGATCCTGGACTACTTTCAGGGAAAGACAGCTGGAACCTATAGTAGAGCCTTGTGGAGTTTGGCCTGGTGGGAGGGCAGGGAGCTCAGTTTGGGACTTGCAGCCAGAAGTCTTTCTGAATCTCACGAGTCTGTGACTGGCTTACTGGGACTCATTGATTTATAACTGGCAGTAACAAAAACAAAAATGAGAAGACATTTAAGCAAGTCACAAACTCAGGCTTCCACCCCACAAAAGGCAATTTTTGGGGAAAACGAGGTGGAAAAGTCTGATAATCAACCACCTGGACACCCTGAACTGATAGCACAGGAAGTAACAAAACAGATGAATGAGACTCCAAAAAAATTCAAAGCAGAAATAATCTCCCAGATAAATACAGACATGGCAAGCAGAGTGAAAGACATAATTAGAGGCTCTAGAACAGAAACAGATAAAAGAAATAGATGAGCTCAGAAACATGCTGGAAGCCATGAATGCCCAGCATAAGAAAGAAATAGAAACGATGATTGCTTTACATAAGAAAGAAATGGAATCCATGAAACAGATTCAAACAGATATTCAGGAGATTAAAAGCTCCATTGAAAGCATGCATAGCAGATTAAGGGAATCTGAAGATAGAATATCAGATATAGAAAACAGGATTGCAGTTAAGGACCATGAAA
>NW_004624800.1:3447008-3487440 GCF_000247695.1 Heterocephalus glaber | reverse complement strand
ATATATATATATATATATATATATATATATATATATATATATATAGAAGATAAAAAGTTTTGGTGAAGATATAGAGAGAAAGGAATACAGGAGTGTAAACTAGTGCAGCCATTTTGTAAAAATGGAGGATCCTCAAAAAACTGATAAAAGAATTACCATATGATTCAGTAGTCCCTCTACTGGGTCTGTAGCTGCAGGAATTGAAACCGGTAGGCTGAGAGACACCCATATTCCAAGTTCACTGCAGCACTAGTCACAACACTCAAGATATGGAAACCCTTTACATGCTAATTAGTCTGATTTGATAATTCCACACTGTGCACCATGTTATACCCCATAAATATATACAGTTATTATTTGTCAATTTAAAATAAAATGGAAAAAAGCCCCAAATCAGGTCAGATACAAGGTTCCACTCCAAGGATAACTCTACATTGTTTAATTACTAGACTCTGTCTTAGACAGCACCTGTTGTCCTGTTAAATGACTGTTCCCTTTTCTCAGAGCTGAGGGACCGCACACCCACCAGCTAATTCTCATCCTAAACTCTGAGTTATTGTTTTGTTTCCTGGTTTTTATTTTGTTTTTAGGCCATGTATTTAGCAATGTCTAAAAAGCATTCCCTAGTATATAGTTTTGTTTTTGCTTTTTTACTAAATGAAATTACAGACACAAACTCAGGCTCTGCTTGCATTTTGGAAGGGAAAACAAGCTAGATCTGGTGGCCCTAGGAATGTTTTTTAAAAATAGCTTAAGCTTCTTCAGATATCTCAACAAAACATCTTAATAAGTTGACATATTTGAAATATGTTTATGAATATTATGCAATTAAAAAGTTTAGAGATAAACTCCAAATTGGTAATACATTATTTAAATCACATATCATCTAAGGTCATTTTTCCTAATGCAAAAAGTCATGCAAATCAATATGTTAAAAAATAGATCAATGGGAAAAAACTGGCAAATATTATGAGCACTTTACAGGAAAAGGATATATAAGAAAATGCACTTATCTTAAATAGTATTAGTTAAATAATGTCTTATTTTAAATGTTTTATTCCTACTTAAAACATAAATGTGCATTTGTTAGGCATTCTTTGGAAATAAATGGCACCTGGTGTTGCCTTTATTATTTGACCTTATTGCCTTATATTTCCAATCTTGGTTTCTTTAAAGTACAACCAAACCTTAAAAATTTTCTAAGTACAGAATGCTTCTAGGCTTTCCCTCATGGTCTATTTTTTAACAGCTTTATTGAGGAAGAATAATCATACCACAATACTCACCCATTTAAAATGGTTAATTCAATGATGTGTAGTAGGCTTGTAGAGTTATAAAGCTACCAGCTGAATCTAATTTTAGGACATTTTTATCACACCACAAAGAAACCT
This sequence comes from Heterocephalus glaber, assembly GCF_000247695.1. Next base: position 3,486,049 of record NW_004624800.1, on the reverse strand, counting down.
CACACCTATTTGCAGTCATTCTTTCTACCTCAGCCTCCACTTTCCCTATGCCTGGGCAGATGCTACGTTCAGTATCTGGATTTTCCTCTCCTGGGTATGTCACATAAATGGAATCATGTGATACGTCATCTCTCATAACCAGCCTCTCACTTAAGATAGAGTTTTCAAAGCTCTTCTGTCTCATAGCATGCATCAGCACTTCATTACTTTTAATGACTGATTAATATTCACCATAGATTATACACAGTAAAGGCATTTTGTTTATCCACCTGTCAACCTATGGACATTTGGGTTACTTCCCTGTTTTCCCTACTAGAGATAATGCTGCTATAAACATTTGTGTCCAGGTTTGTATGTGGGTGTGCTTGTTTCTCTTGGGCGCACGCTCCCCGGGACAGAAGGTGATTGCCTGTTGCTCACAGCAACAGCACTCCCCGTGTCTCCTTCCCACCAGAGCTGTTTGAGAGCTTGCTCTCTCCATCTTTTGCTATGTTGTTATCAGACTTTTTTGTCATAGCAATTCTAGTGGGTGTAAATTTGGCTTTGAGCTTAATATTTTTTTTTGTAAAAAACCAAAACAGTCAAACACATGATTTAAAACTTTTAATGGGGAGAAACTATGTGTGCAATACAAACACTACACCAATAGATATGTATGGAGGCTTGTAGCTCTAGAACATGCAAGGTTTACTCTTCTTGCTTACTGAGATGGGTGGCAGCTTACCGACAGTCCTCTAGGGTTTGCTCCTTTCTGGGTATATATAATCTCAGGATAATGAAAAAAAAAAAAAACCCAACCAAAAGTTAGGCCACATTTGTGTCTCTTATTCCTGTCCCCAGACTGCCTGCATCAGTTTTCAGCCTCCAGACCACATCAGCAGTTGAGAATAACTTGTCTCTAATGCTTTACAGAAGCACTATAAAGATAAAGCAAACTAATGAGCATAAATAAATTAGCAAAAACTTTAACTGCTTTAACAATGCATTATATTGGGTAAATGTATTGGACTTTATACTCATGGTTTTCACAAGGACATATGCACTCATTATATATACAGGGCTGAAAAAGGTAAAGAAAGGTCTTATTTTGCATACATGGTAGAGACAACAGAGACAGCAGTATTTTTTCACAAGGAAAATGGAGAATAAGACAAAGTATACAGAAAAATAAGGTTGCTCATTAGAGCCACACTGGGGGTGCTGTTGGGGCCGGGTTTAGTTTTTTGGTTTTCTTTTCTAGCATCTGAGAGTGTGTTTTTTTGCTAATACCCTTCTTGGGAGGAGACCACAATCTTGACTTTAGGGATGTGACTGAAGGGTCTCTCATTTCTTTCCCCTTTTGTAATACAGTTGTCACCTAGTAACTACAGCTTAAGTGATGCCTGGGATACTAATGACATTTTAGTGGATGAAATTTGGCCAAAATTAAGTTACATGTAAATATATATCATCAGTGTCTCTGATTTTACTGACACTTCTTTTGCTTTTGCTCCCAAATAAAATGATCAACACAGTGTGTTCTCAGGCATCCTTCTTCCACTCAGACAGTTTTAAGGGTCATTTCTCTAAGGCATGGCTTTATGAACTGTCTTGTTATGATTGTACCTCTCCATCATGGTGACCGCCACCCGCTATGACGGCACCAGGACACGACTCGGTCCCTGCAGGGAGATCAACATGAAAAGGAACTGCGGTGTGAAATCGTCCTTTCCACTTTTATAGGTTCTGAATTCCTCTTGCAAATGTTCACATTAAGGGTACTGCTATCTTCCAGTCTCCAAACCTCATGCTGTTTTATTTCCCTAACTCGCCCTTACTCTCTTTTTAATGGACTCATAATCTTTCTGTTTATAATGTTTTGCCCTAAAGAGCAGCTTTTCTCCAAGTGTCTTCTCTAGCTGGCTTTGCCATTGCCTCTGAGAGCCTGTGTGCAGAATGCAAATCCTTAGCTCTGTTGAACCAGTGTGTGGCCTGGGCATCTGCATTTTCCCAAGCATCCGGGGACTGCACAGAGGTGTGCATGTGCGTCCTGTCCCATCACACAAGCACGGCACAGTGCAAGTATTCTAGCCTGATGAATGATGCTGTGGACAGTGGCAGGAAAACTCACTCACCCCTCCAGATCTGTATTACAGTGGGTGTGAGAATTGGCAGGCATGATTTTTAAGTATTTTTAAATTATTAGTAAAATTTAAATGTGGAATTTGTATCTATCACTGGTTGCCAGATTGCCAGCTTAACCTATTTTTTGCTGATTTAGCAAATCTTGCATGTATTAACAGTTTTAAAATGGTAATGTCTGTCGAGTGCTTACTATTAGCCAGGCACTGTTTTTCATAAATTAATTCATTTATATGAGCACTTTACATTTATTCATTTAAATACAATGATGAGCCCAACGGTGCCCTCATTATCGTCCCTGTGGATCAGAAAGCTGAAGGTTGGGCCTCACACAGCTAATAAGAGCAGAGCTGGGAAGTCGTGAAGGTGGCTGAGCACCAAAGCTCTCATGCTCAGCGATTTCACACACACTCTCTCTGTCTTTATAAAGAAAGTGAGTTTCTCTAAACCCTTTGGATGCATTTCAAAGGGTTGATTGAATAACTATAATTGAACTTTTATCTTGCCTTATTAGACTGCTACAGCTAGATATCTGTGGGATTTAATAACATACTCACACGTGTAAAACTATATGAGGCATGCCGAATTTAAAACGGAGAGTGAAAATAGTGATGCCACTCCCACAGAGCTTAAACTCTAGTTTCAGAGTTTTAAAACATTCTAAGCGCAGAAATATAACCGACTTGCAAACCTGGTAAATAATACCAGGTAGAGTTACACAGAACTATGAGTGCTTTTTTATCCAGCCCAGGGTTAGAGACAGCCTTCCTTGGTCTAGGTGAATGGGTGTGTGCAGGATGAGGAGGCATTGACTGGGGGTGGGGGTGGGGGGTGGGGGGCAAGCAGGGGAACCTGCCCCTGAAACATCCAGGAAAGGTGCAGGTCAGGTGCAGCTGCCCAGGGCAGGACAGCGTGGACAGTTGGGTTCCAGGAGAGAGGAAGGACAGATAGGGGAGGAATTTGCCCATGATCAGATCCCTGGATGCACACCAGGGTGGGAGATAGAGAATGCACACAAAATTCAAAGAGCTGGCAATGGATTGTCCCCTAGGGCTGTAGCTCACTCTGAAGACCTCAGCCCCATTGGATTAAAACTGCTTGTACCCGCCCTCGTGGCCTGCTGGGAGCAAGAAGAGATGCTCTCTGAGCAAGACAGAGAACTAGAGCCCCAGTCGTCTTTATAAGTGGCGGAAAATACAGAGCATCCGGTCAAAAATCACCAAGCAGGAAGCTCAAAATAACTGAGAAAGGATGAACAGTGCATGCATGCACGCGCGCACACACACACACACACACAAAGAGTAACAAAAGACCAGAAAAATAATCAGACTTGGACTTTAATATATGTGTAATTAGCACATTAAAAATATAAATGACAGAGACTTATACTATAAGCTGGAAACTATTAAAAGGAATCAAATGTAAGTAGTAGAAATGAAAAAATTAAGATATGAAGTTAATAACTTGCTGGATGGACTTAACAGTATATTCACACAGAGGAAGAGAGGATCTGTAAGGAAAAGAAAGAAATTCTGGTTTGTGGTTATGGATAGAACAAGATGGAAAAGGGTAAGCATACTAATATGTGTTGAAAGTACCTGGCATAGGCATTATTAAGAGTTCAGAAGGAGAGCAGGATAAAATAAAAACTTTCTTATCGGTGAAAATATTTAAAATGTAGCAGAATTAGCAAATAAATTTAAGAAACACTGAACTCCAGCCTAATGTAAACAAATGAACCATATATGAGGCCATCATAATATAGTTTCTGAAAACTGAAGATGAGAAATATCTTAAAAGCAGGCAGGGACAAAGACTGCATCATTTTCAATAGGAATTAACTTATGGCATGGGAAGTGGAACTACAAAGAGTTATCATTGTCAAATACCGGAGAAAGGCAACTTAGAATCCTATGAGGTGTGACCGAAAATATGGTAAATGTTTAAATTATTTAAATTTATTACAGTAAAGACAAATTTTTAGTAATCCCCCTCAATATACTCCCCTTTACCTTGAACACACCTATGCCATTACTCTTGCCACTTTCTGAAGGAATTCTGGCAGTCCTCTCTCATGAGTGTTTTTAGTTGTGCTATTGTGGCTGCCTTGATGTCCAGAATCAACTAAAACTTTTCCCTTTCATGTTCATTTTGACTTTGGAGAAGAGTTGGAGTTTGAAAAGTGCCTGATGTGGTGAATAAGGTAGATGACAATACCCTGCCTTGTTCTTACAAGTCTGCCTTTTCACTGAGTGGCACTTGACAACATTCACCCTATTTTGATTTTACCTTATAAAGACACTCATGAAAGACTTACAGAACTGCTTCAGAAAGTGGAAAGAATGATGGAATACATGTGATCAAAGTGAAGGGAAGTATTCTGAGGGAGATTCATGACAAATGAGTCTTTTACTGCAATAATTTTTTAAAACTTTAAACATTCACCATAGATTTCAACCACACCCTACATACACTCTAAAATTCTTCTTCAAAAGCAAAGCCAGTTTTTGAAAATCAAAAAACTAGTAAACTTGTCACCAGCAAAACTCTAGTAAAGGGGGGTGTAGGGAAAAATTTCATATAATAAAAATACAATCACAGATGAAAAGAGCAAAGGTAAGAAAAAGAATGGAAAGGATAAATATATGGGTAAACCCTAAATAAATATTGAGTATACAGAACAATAATTAGAAAGAGACCCTGTGCAAATAATTCATGATAAACAAGAGCATAAAAGGCGGGATTTTGTTAACAATATTTGATTACTTGAAATTTCTTATTACATGGAAAACTATAAATGTAATAATATAAGTATCAATTTAACTATAAGTTTTTACATTAATGTATTTTCATTTCATCACACATTAATTAAGGGTAAAATGTGAACTTCTGGGATAAACATTGAAAGAATGATGATAAAAATTGTTCAATAACAATTCATGAAGGAGATTCATCAACAAAGATACTGCCTTAGTCCCTTTCTTATTGCTGGTACACAATACTCAACAACCAAAACTTAATAAGGGAGAGGTTTATTTTGACTCACATTTTAGTCCGTGGTCAGCTGGCTCCAAAGAAGAGGGGCCTGGCAGAGGAAAAAGCTGCCTGCCTCATGGCAGCCAGGAAGCAAAAGGCAAAGGGAGGAACAGGGGAGGGAGATAAACCCTCCCTAGTGCTCTGGCTCTTCCCACCAAGGCTACCTCCTAACCTCACATTTAGCTATAGAACCTCCACCTTTCAAAATCCCTGGCTGTGTGCACAAGAGGCTTTGGAAGGAGATCTAGATATAAACCATAACAGATGTGTATGTAAAAAAGGGAAAACAAATATAAAATAAATAAGATGATATATTGAAATGCTAATACATCAGTAGTTGCATTTGTACATATAGAATGAATACCAAGGTTAAAAGGAAAACATCAGAATATATTAGAAAATAAATACATGGAACTAACCCACACACACATACACACACATGCACACACACTTGTGTAAAATATGAGGACAAAAATGGACTGGAAATAAAATAAGGGCAAGTTAAATACAGTACAGAAAATAGTAGGCAAAATAAAGTTAATAAACTTCAGACAAGATTGATATTTTAAAATCAATATTACTGTATTCTGAATGAGAAGGAAAGTCACATTAATGTAATTCAAAAAGAGTACCTGAATAGAGTTGCAAAACTTATTAATTGATAAAGGATTTGTATCCTAGATATCCTAAAAATGTTTACAAATAAATATGGAAAGAGAAAACTGCATTCACCACAGTTAGCAAATGGGCAAAAACATTAATGTGTACTTCACAAAGAAAATATTCCACTGAGTAAGAAACATATGTAAGATTTCCTAGACATCAATAGAAGCTCATATAACCTCATCAGAAATGTTATATTTAAAACAAAATAAAGCGAAAATAATCAACAATATCAAATTTTATGAAGAATGTGGAATCATAGAACAATTATATACTGCTTGGTTAGTAGTAACTTCGCATAACCACTGTTCATCAGTATCTTCTAAAGGTAAACATGTATGCCTTCTAAATCATCAATTCAATTTCTAGGTGTGTAGCCCTCAGATATTTGTACACATAGAAGAAAAAGGCTTGTATGTAAATATTCATAATATCATTATTTATATGAGGAACTAGGTGACAAAAGAATCAACAGCCACTCTACAGAAGCATGGATTAATTATTATATATTCATACCAGGGAGTGCCATATGGAGATTAAGATTAGCTACTGCTACAGACAACATCACTAGATCTCCCCAGCATGTGCTGGCTGAATGAGAGAAGCCAGATCTGAAAGAGTGAATGTTGTTCCAAACCTTCCAGGGCTTACTAGTACTAGAAGTGAGGGCAGTGGTTGCCTCAATGAAGAAAAGGTTGGGGAGTGAAAAATTCTCCAAAGAAGCCTCCAGGACACCATGAATATTCTGTTTTTTGATTTGCTGTGATTGCATGGCTGTGTCTACTTTGTGACAGCTCATGGTGTTTTAGACTTGCGACTTGTACATGTTCCTGCACATGTTGTAGTTCAACAAAATGTTTTGGTTTGTTTGTATTTTTAAATAGAAAAAAAGCAGGAGAATATTTAACGTACGGGAACTAATGTGGAATGATCCCTGTGCAGAGGGCGGGTACAAAGGCTGAATAAAGCCAAGGTGCCTGGAGTACAGAGATTAAGGGAGGAGAAGAGAGAGGATAACAGGAAAGAGGAGAAGGAGAGGAATAAAAGGACAAGGATGGAGAAGGAATGAAGAAGAAAGGAAGGTAAAGGAGGGAGAAAACAAAGAACAGGAAAGAGGAAGAGAGGTTAGAACTGAGACTGCTGTGTGAAGACAGCAGCTCTCCGAGGTCCTGAAAACGTGACTGCTCTTTAACAATTTTGGGAAACCAGAGACAAGGTGAGAGTCACTGTGACTTAGTGAGATTTGTATTTCGAATTTTTCCAGGTAAACACATCGGGGAAGGCAAAAGTTAGGTGAGCTGAGAAGTGATAGCAGTGGTACAGGAGAGAAGGTATGCTGCTGGAGTCTGAGCCGTGGAGGGAGCCATGCTTAGGAGGAGCCTCTCCTTAGGAGAGCAGCCAGCACAGGATTCGTGCAAGGAGCCATGGAGTGGACAACAGCAAAGATGGGGGAAGCTGAGGCAGAGGGTTACTGAGGGTAGAAAAGAGCTTAAAACCCCTGGCCTCGTTTTACTGACTACGAAATCCCATTAAAATTCATGTAAGCACGCACTTCTCTTTTAATTAATTGCCTACCAATCCTTAAAAACTTTTGGCATTCTAGCCTAGTAATACAGTACTACTTTATGAATTAGCGATTTTAATGGGGGTTTCCTAGCCCTTTTAGTTTTATTGATTATTGTATTGGAGGCACAGTTTTGTGCCTAATAGGTCTCGTTAGATTGGGAGACAAAATAATAAAATATTTTTAAAAATATTAGTTATTATTAATTTTTTATTATTCTGAAATAAATACATACAGGTTTAATAATTAGTTGCCACCTAATGAGAAAATTAACCAAGTATATTTATGAGTGTGTCTCAAAGCTTTTTTCTTTGAACGACTTATGCTTGAATATTATAATTTTAAGCTGTCTGTGATACTAGTGGTTCTTACATGCAAATTTTATTGTAAGTAAAGTTAAAATTCTTTCCTTTGCCCACATATATTTTCTTTGTTTATTACCTTCATGTTATGGTATCTGGCTATTTATCCTCTGTAATACATTCCGAAGGAACTATAAAATATCCATTCTCTACTGATTCCATAAAATACATATGTACTGTAAAAAATTTCACTTTTTCTAAAGATGATAGAATTCTCACACACTTAACTGCTTAAAATTTTTCTAAAAATGTGCAGATTTACAAAGCTTCTTTATGCTGATATTTTTACATATAAAGGCCCATCAATAGTCAACAGCTTCATACTTATACTTCCTTAAGGTTTATTACTAACAAATTACATCTTCAGCCAGGGAGCCTTAACCACCAATCAGTTAAGGACCCTGAGTGACTGGGAGAGCCATGTTTGGGCTCACCGTGCCGACATGCAGAGAACTATAGATGGGAAGCCCAGGTTCAGTGTTCGTTTCCTCCAGGTATGAGTCAGATATGTAGCACAGCACACCTGTTAATATTCAGAGAGAAGTATGGAGACAGAGAAGAGACACTGAACTTCATTTCTATGTATTTAGATCCATTAAAACCAATCACAGGAAATAGAAGATCTTTAGGACCAACTTAGTCCACAGGATTTGGTCAGAATTATCTCATTTCCTCCTGAAAAGTTTGTGATTTTAGTGGGCCTAAGAAATAGCCCTGTGAAGCTGAGCAAGGTTTAAGAAAGGGACAAATGTAAATAATGGCTTTGATGCTTGGTTTACTCTGGCAAAGTGAGACTCCTGGCCAAGGTTAAAGGACTTAAAATATGTACCATTGTTTATGTGTTGCTTGGGCTTCTCACATCTATTTGCATCAAGAGGGCCATGTCCCTAGGTTTAAAAATGATATTTATGTTAAAAAGTTATATCAATTCTTGATTGAAGGTGTCATAGCAGAGAGGCAATGATACAAATATCTCTTCATTCATTGTTTCATTTGCTGAAGAATCATAATTTGCTCACCAGCCCTTTGTCAAGTTTGGAGACTGTGAGCATATGAAAGAAAGTGGGCCCTGGGCCCGCATGTGATGAGACACACACAGACGTAAACAAATGTGATAAGTTATTAAAAGTGCTATTCTAGCTATAAGAGGGACAATTGATTAAATAGCCAATACAGCCATTTTAGGGTTATATTATCACTCTGGTGATATATTAAATTTCATTTCCATCTCTTTGTAAGGTGCCAATATATGGTAGTAAAGGAAGCTGAAGAAAAATGTCACAGAGGTGATGCTAGACTTACTAGTGTTACATGGATGATCCATTTTGCCTGGAGTCTGACACTACTGCCTACTCAGATGTTCCACATCCTCATCTTCTTGCTCAGAATGAGTGCAAGGACTTTCTAGTTGTCTTCTTGACTCCATGCCTCTGTCTTTAGAGGATAATTCAAAGGAGAAGCCATCTCATCTTCCAAAACCTGGGTCTTGCTGTATCACTCTCTACCAGGATTCTTGACTTGGCCTTTCAATTCTCCTAGGAAACAACTCACAGAGTTCCCATTACCTGGCCTCATGTTTCTTCTTCCTCTTTCAGGACAGCTCAAGAAATCCCTCTCCCCGGGCACTGCATTCCTCTGGCTCTGTGTCCCTAATGGCTACATTTAGTTGGTTCTACAAGATATATTTCCACTGTCATCTCTTGTTTTACCATTCACTATTTGCCCAAACACCACACCACCACTATCATCTATATTCCTGATCATATTTGTACTATTAATGTTGCGATTAATATTATTAATTTTGATGTCTTCTGCCAGACACTGTGAACTCCTTGAAGACTGGGGGAATGTTCCATAATATAATTCATCGTGCAAATCACCCTTGTCATGACATATTTTAGGTTAATTTGTCTAATTTCAGAATGGATCCACAGAAGGTAAAATCAGTTTGTTAGATGCTTTTGCCAAACCATTAGTATCATATCTATGCATTTGGTAAAATAAATGATGACAGATCTCATTTTTCTTAGTATATATTTTCCTGCAATGTTATGAGCAAATTAAATTGTACAGAGTGAATGAGGTTTTCAGTGGAATGGAAGAGCTCACATTTTAAAGAATGTCAGTATTGAATTAATCTGTTTAAAAGAAGAGTTCATGACCAGAAAAACTACCCTCTTTTCCTTTGCCACTTAGGGTTTCACTTTGACAAATTGAGAATTCCACATATTGAGTTTCCTTGTAGTGGAGTTCACCTAGGTAGATATTCAGCAATTAAATTTCAAATAATAAATAACAGGAAGAAAATAATGATAAAGCTACAGGAGGAATCTATTCTTGTGTTGTAAACATTACTGTATTTCAAATGTGAAATTGAACCCTTTTGGCAAAACTCTCAACTTAAAGCTGCTTCAATCAAAGCAGATGCTAATGCCAGCAATTCATAAATTAAGGCAGAAACTGAAGCTTAGACAAAGGCAAGGGCTGCCTTCTAGCAGGTCTGCAGGGAGCCTGCTGTGCTAACCAGGCACCCATGGGTCAGTTGATGCTAAGAAGGCAAACGGCACCTCAGTGCTGGGGAATGTGGCAGGTCCTCTGTGCCCAAAACCTCAGAAACACCAGGGTGAAAAAAAAATCACAAGAGGGACAAGACTGTGAATCTTGTAGATTGGAAAGGAAACCGGAAATACCACTGCAGAAACCAGAGTGGGAAGAGCCAACCCTGCTGACAATCCAAGGACCACATTTATGTCTGTTGAAGTCCAAATGTCCCCACCAGTACTCAGGTCCAAATTGGGCCCCGTTGTGAGGGACAAGGTGAGAGCTTTGAGAGGTAATCAGGTCCTGAGTGTGGGGTTCTCAAGATGGTATTAGCGACTTTATAAGAAGAGAAAGAGAAATCCACAGAATGCCCAGCTCTGCCTTGGGCCCCTGTAGAGAGTCCACCCCAGACACTGCCGCTTAATCTTCAACTTCCTAACCTTGGGAACCTCACTTTGCATAAACCTTTATTCTTATAATTACTCTCTGGTATTCTGCCATAGTGACAGAAAACAGACTAAGACAGCCTCCCTGCTTACGAATGCTACAGTGCAGACAGCCTTATGGATGGGTTGGGGAGAAAGTTTCTGAAGGTCACACTATCTTCAAATATTTCCTCATTAAAATATATTATCTCAATTAATGTGTAAATTGAGGATCATCCTGTATTAAGGGTGTTTCCTTGTATTTCTGTCTTTTTTCTTTCTCCTGGAGGCCTCTTTATCCTCTTTTTCTCCTCAGCATCCCACGTAGCAATGGCTAAAGGCAGATGAGTTGCCAAGAATGAGTAAGCAAAACCACTACTCAGAATACCTGTGCTCTCTTAGCCCCTATCCTGCTCCCTCGTTAAGCCTGCTTTTCAGTTCCATCATGCCGGTAGGCTTTTTGGCATCATTGGCTGGCCAGGAGCAGCACAGGACATAACGAACCCAGGCCAGCAGTTGGGCTGGTAGCTATTTAATGAGTACTAAGGGAAGACATTCAGTGAACTAACATAGCTGTTTAGCTTTTAACGTAACAGTTTAACCCATATTATTCCACTTTCCATTTTTCAGGATAATTTAATGGAAACTATAAACATGGCAAGTTAAAGAATGTTTATTCCATTTTCTTGATTTTTCTCTCCCTCCCCAATCATGATGGGGGGGAGGAAGTCAAGTTGGGGTTCAGTCAGGAGGCCTATTCTCTGAAGATTGTAGATGTGCAGTTGTCTGAACCTTCTTGCCATGCTTGGTGGGAAAGACAGGAAGATTCAGATGAATTAAAGCTATTCTAAAAAAAGAGGAACAAGAACCATTTTAATATTGCTTAAAAGAGAGTGAAGATTGGTAAGATGGTCTGTCCACATCCAGTGGGATTCACCCTAAAGGTCAACAGTGCAAGAGTGACCTGTGCCCAAGGGTTCATTTCTGGAGAAGCGTGGTGTTCAAGAATTCTTCTGTGGTCTAAACGTTGTTGTGCCCACTCCCTCCCCATTCATATGTTGAAATCCTCATTCCCAAGGTGATGGTGTTTAACAGTGAGGTAAGGAGAGCACTCATGAATGGGATTCTTCATGCCCTAATAAAACAGAGCTCATAGTGCTGCCTTCCTCCTCTCTCAAACGCGGCCAGGACACAGCCAGAGGCCGGGTGTGTGAATCAGAGAAGGGACTTCATCATCAGGGCACCTGCCTTGTAGTATAGAAATATTTCTGTTGCTGATAAGCCACCACTTCCAGTATTTCATTATAGGAGCCAGAAGAGACTAAGATCAATCCTCCTGGAGAAAAACATTTGTCTTAGTTACTTTTCACATTGCTGACACAAAATACCCAACACCCAAAGTTAAATGTGGAAAGGTTTATTTAGCTCAGTCTGTAGAGTTTTCAGTTCATAGTCGCCTGGTTCCAAGGCAGGGTGGCGTGGCAGGCAGGCATCACAGAGGAGAAACAGTTCACAGAAGGCAGAAGACAGCAAAAGCAAGCAAGTGACCAACTACAAGCCTCTTTCTGTCTCTTATATCTTATCCAGGCCACCCACCCTTAGAGCAGGAAGCACTCACACCCTTAATCCTAGTGCCCTTGAGCCTAGCATTGCACCATGAATCAATCCCACATCACACACTCTACATCCAGCCACCTCTGAAAAGGCCCCACCTATGACTACTAGAGGTTTTTGGGGGGCCATCTAGACATAGCCATAGCAGCGTTTCTAGACCCTGAGATGTGCCTACCACTTTCTAAGCAGAACATAAGCCACATCGCTTTTAAAGCTGCCTTTCACACATTTGGTTTTGGTTTGCCTCTTTCTTCTTTTTGTCTCAAGCCCAAATGATTACTCCTGCACACCAAGTGCTGGAGTATGTGTGCTTATACATTATATACACAGTGCATACACGCACAGGGTAGTAGTGTGTGGGGCCTTGTAACTTAGATGTAAGTGCTGCTGCAATTAGAATTTTCTACTTCTTTGTGGGTTCAACATTGACTCTTGGTTCTGTTTTATACTAAAGATTTTTTGTGAATGTTAAAAAAAAAAAAAGCAAGACTTCCTGAATCCAGTCAGACTGTCTCTCCACCACTGCCCCTCCCTCCCAGGTGAGGGCTCCCAATTATCCACCCCCAACCCCTAGGCTGTGAGTTCAAGCCTGAATTGCCTGTGGACTGAAGTCGCTCCAAATCCAGTTTTTGGAGCGGCCTAGGTCAGTGGGCACAGGAATTTGAGCACCATCTGCACGTGCTCGCTCTCCGGAGTGGGCATCTCGGTGTGGTTGGTCCATGGTGCAAAATGGTAGCTGTGAGAGATTAATCCGAGGAGCGCCTAAGAGTGGTGATCTGGGAACCCAGGGTGTGGCCACTGGGCAGAGATCAGAGACTTGGGCGCTGGGGTCTGGGCCCCATCAGAGGGTTCCTGGGCCAGGTAGTCCTTGCCCCTCGACTGGGCAAGCAGATGGTATCAGATCCTGCAGGCAGGGGACAGGGAACCAGACACAAAGCCGCTGGTGGGGCCGCGGATGGGGCAGAGGCCTGGAGGAGGAGCGGCCCGAGAAGCCAGGTGTGGGTGCGCGCGGCAGTGCCAGCCAGAGTCGGCCGCACCGAGGCCCCACAAGGCGCTGGGCTGGGGCAGCTGCAGGGGCGCGAACAGGGAGGCCGAGCTGAGCGCAACCATGGAAACGCAACGTGCGTCCCATAGTAACCTGAAACAACATTATTTATGAGTTGCCACTGCCAGGCTCCCGCAGTCCGGCCCCGGGCTCTGTCTCCAGACGTGCACGGCCGCGTCTGGCTCCGGCTGCCTCGCCTTGCTCCCGGGGCGCAGTCAGGAGCGAGTCGCAGCCGATCAATAGTTAACACGCCCGCGGGCGGCGGCTCCTCCAGCGCGCATGGAGGCGCCTGTTTGGAAAGCCGCGCGTGCGTGCACCGGGCGCGCCGCGCCACGGCGGAGGGGGCGTCTACGGGTAGGGGCGCTCGGAAAGGGGGCGCGCCCGGCGCTACTCCAACAGTTAGGGCTGGCTTCACCCTGCTGCAGACCGGGGCTCTCAGGTCCTGCTGGGCTTGGGTAGTACGTCCCGCGCGCGCGTGCACGCGCGCACGCACACACACACACACACACACACACACAAACACACACACACACGCGCGCACGCACACAGCCCTTGGCATCGCCGCCTGCCCGGCCCCCGCCCTTAGGGACCAACGCGGGGACCGCTGCGCCCGCGCCGCCAGCCCGAGGAGTCGCACAGTGTCCCCGCGTGCGCCCCGCCGACCACACGCCATCTGCGCTGGGCCGGCGGGCAGCCTCTTCCTCCAGGCTCCCGGCTTTTTGTTTAAAGCTGCACTCGCTCGGCTTCCCCCTCCTTCGTTGGCGGCGCTGTAAGACTTGATTGCTGTCGGGATCCGCTGGGCTGCGGACGGGGTCAGGCAGAGTCGAGCAGGAGAAACCAAAGACCGGGAAAACCATTTTTTTTGTTTCTTCAAAAAGCCGTCTCCACCCAGTCGTGAGCCAGGCTGGTGTCTACTTTAATCCTCACCAGGACAATGGATTAAGTTACTCTTCCCTGGATCGGAAGTCGGGTTCAGACTCGGGGCAACATGAAGGAAAAGGCGATGATAAAGACGGCTAAAATGCAGGGGAACGTCATGGTGAGTGGTGCCGCGGCACGGTCGGGCCGGGCTCTCTTCTCCTGAGCCCCCTTTCCCTGGGAATGACAGCCCAGGGTCCCCGCGCGCGCGCGGCGGCCACTTCCCTCCGGAGCCCACCGGAGGCGCCCGGGCGCGGGGACCAGGCGTCACCGAGATCCGCAACTTGGCGGCTTCGCTGCCGCTGTGCTTTGGGCATGTGGCTTTGTGTCTTTGGGCGCGGGCTGCGGGCGAGCCCTCAAAGGTGCGCGTCTGTGCGAGTAGCTGACCTGGGTGGTGCTGGAGAAAGAGCAGGGACAGGGTCACTTATTCAGCCAGGGCAGCGCCACCGGGCCCTGCCGCCCGCGCCTGCCTCGCTCGGGGCTGCGAGTCCCTGGAGCTGAGACCTGTTGGGGTTACCAAGCCTCTGCTGCACTCCAGTCGGGCTCCAGCCGCTCTGCCCTGGTCACCGGCACCGGCACCGCGTCCTCCTCGGCTGCCCACCCGGCGAGGGGCGAGGCCCTACTCCCCAGGTTTGGGAAAGATGACTCCCTCAAAAGGTTGTGCCAGAGAGTAATGAAGGCAATCTTTCCGTAAAGATGACCGCGCACCACGGCTGCAGGCCAAGGGGCATCTTGGCATGGATAACTTTGCGAACTTGAGGACTCAGTGTCGCGCCATCTCCCGCACCCGACCCCTTTCTGCCTGCACCCCCCTGGCCCGCGTGGCCTTGGCAGCGCACCTGCTTCGGGTTCTTGGAGCCTGGGGTGTGGGTCAGGGTGCTGGGATCTCTGCGCGAGGACCAGGAGGTTGCCATCTTGTTCTGTGGGAATTGTCTGCGCGTTTATTTGGGTGATATTTTAACCCTTTAGGCGTTCGTGTGGTTGAAGGTCCCTGGTGTTCCGTGGTTGGCCAGTCCTTTCTGAGCAAGCCAAGGGCCAGTGGATAGGGATTTCCAAGTTACTCTGGAAAGTCCAGCGGGAAAGGCGAGCATTCCTTCAGGCCAAGGTCTAGACTGTTTACAAGAGTGGTGTGGGTCCAGGGCAGCGGGTCAGGAGCTGTGCTTGAAGAACCAGTGAGTGGCCCACTTTGAGGTCTCCCTTTAAGCAAAACGAGACGAGAAATGAGAATTTGTTTCGATTCACAAACTGCGAGGCTGGCTTAACCATGCCCACAGTAAGGCACCTGTTGCCTGCATGGAGGGGCACTGCAGGTCGGTTCCGAACTTGACTTGGAGTGAATGTGGATGACACCCCACCACCACAAGTGTTCCTCCCAGGGCTGCTTCAGCCTGTGGGTTCTTGGGCTGGCTGACCTAATTGTGCATTGGTGAAAATTCATCTGTTTTCCTAATTTTTCCACACTTTAAAAAAAGCTATTATGTTATTCAGCATAATTTCTTATCTGAACAGGGCAGAAATATGTATGGAGTTATGGTTTGCAATTAATACCTACCCACACCCATAATTCCTTTTTATAATATGCCATAATGTGCTAGTAAAACCTACACACTTGGTATAGAGGCTAAGGGATTCAGATGGGTTACATTGATAATGACACAGTATCAATAATTACATAAGTCAATTATCAAATAAGTACCTCTACTCATATTTCAGATGCTATTTTATGATATGACAACAAATTTGTATGGGATCTGTATTTAACGCTTTTAAGGTCTTCTTTCCAATACTCCCCTCTCTGCCTTTCACTTCCCGAAGTGCAGACTGTGAGGATTGCTGATCACATTTCTTGTGCTGGAATAAGGATATCCCCAGTGATGTTCGCTGTATGTGTTCCCCTCAGCCTCATCTTAATGAGTAGCATTAGAGTAATTTGAACTGAGCTGAGAGAATTCTACAGCAAGCAGTATTTTTAAAAAAGTCATTAGGGGCTGGGGATTTAGCTCAGTGGTGCCACGGCCTGCCTGGCAAATGCAAAGTCCCAAGTTTGATCCTCGGTACCAAAAAAAAAGTCATTCATTGACCCAGGGAAAAAATAAGTTGAGTCCCTTACTCAACATTTAATTGTTCTTTCCGTTCTTAAATTGACAGTTAGGAGTTGGCAGTCAGAAACATTTGAGATTTCATGTTCCAACTAAATCTGCATGTGGCTTCCATCCAGTGATCATTCCATACTTGCGTAATTAATTTGGGACTTATTGGTCCCTAGTTTTCCTCAGTTGCTGTGGAGGAGTATTATCAGTCACAGCCTCTCCTGGATCAAATGACTTGCGCCTCTGTGGAGGTGATATTTAGCATTCTGGCCGGAGTCTGGATGATTTATTCCTTTTTCTGACAGTTGAGTTGTGCCGCATCTGCCTGCCACAAAAAGTGCCAGAATGGCTTTATATTGTGTCACATCTGTCAGTGCATACACATACATACACACACCGAGTCACACAAGCCAAATCTCAGTTCATAGATTTGGACTTACACTTGAGGTTGGAGGTTTAAAAGAGGTAAAGGAGTTAGAGAGACTGATGGGACTTGCTGCTGCCCGAAGAGTTTGGGAGAGGCGGAATGCTGTTACAGCCAGGCCTGGAGCCTGCTCCCTTAGCCAGTGTCTTCTCTTGTGTGTCCACATGTGCGACAGCCTGGACTTTCAGGTCTTTGTTTTACCAGGGGCCCTGGGGACGGTGACAGCAGCACCTGGGCTTGCCCTATCCTTGCCTGTTGCTGGGATGGAAATTGGATTGCAGGTTTTCTTCACTGCACGTGGCTGCAGGAGCTGATTTCTAATCATAGTTGGATGGCTCTGGGAAGGCAACGCACTCTCTGTCTTGTTGAAGTCAATCAGTGAGCAAAAGAAGAGCCATTCATGGAACCAGTTCACAACTTCTCATTCTCAAGAAGAGTCTATTTCATATGCTTCTAATATTTTCAGGACACATAGATTAACCATTCAATCTGCCATGTAACATATTGAAAGAAATTAAGATTTCCTACTTTCCTGGAAACAAAATATTATTTTTAAAGTGCCTGTATCTCTATAAAGTTTACATGTGAAGATGTATAGAGGGGGTGACATGCATTTTTTCAACTCCATCTTATTTTATTGCCAATATGTCGATACCCTGCTTATTTATCAGAGACATCCTCTGCCAAAGGTTCTAGGATCGATGGGAAATTTTATTATCTGCAAGATATTGCTTCATGGCAAATTCTCTGCTCTGTCCATGTATGAACCTTTCCCCGATGCTGAGTTGTTGAGTCAAGGTGGTGGAACCACCCAATAATCATTGGTGTTTCCTTCTTCTTTGATACCTGCATTGTTGGGTCTTCAAGTATGTGGTGACCAAACCAGAGTTGGGCGTGGTTTTGGAGACCAGAGTGGTGACAGAAATACACAGAAGTTAGAGGTCTGCAAGCCACTGCCATGCTTGAGAATCCCATGCTTAAAGCAAAGTTGCAATCCATGAATTCTCTGCATGGGGAAAGTTAAACTTTCATTCCTTGTGAACACTGCGACTGGCTTTATGTCTCTGGTCTCTGATTAGATCCAGCTATAATGTTGTAGGCCTAGGAACTTTTTAGAATGATTGTTTCCCCTTCCTATGTTAGAGCAAACCTCTGGGTCTGAACTGTCCAGAATAAGAGTTTGCTTTCCAGCCATTGGAGCACTTCACAGACTTAGGTGATCTGCCATGATGCTCCACAGGTAAGGTGCACAGGTGATCAGAGGCTCTGTGAGGCTTTGGGACAAGTTAGAGGGTTTGTGTGGGGCCTAATCCCCTGGGAACAACAACTTGTTCCCTCAAAATGATGTCTAGGAGTATATTCTGTAGGGAGGCCATACTTTCCTTACCCTAGGGTTCTTGGGAACCCTTCTTTTGCTGTTTTTTTTTATGGGTCAGTGAGTTGGTGATATAACCTTGGTGCTGGTTCTAAATGTGGGCATTTCAGCATGGAATTGGAGAAGAATTTGCCTTCTGAAAATAGGTTTTGAAGATTACTTCCAAGGCCCCGGTTCTGAGAGTTGTCACTGTGGGTCCCAGGATGGATAGTAAAGGTGATAGCTCCCTATTTCTGGTCATTCAACATCCCTCATAAAGTCATCAACCCTAGAAGCAGATTCCTCCAGAAATGCTGATTAACCCTGTCTGTGCAGGAGAAAGGGCCAGGCATTAGCCCACTTCACACCACTATCTGGGATGGGGAAGACGTGTTAATACATGTTAACAGCCTATAAAAATATACCAAGTTGATAAAATTAATAGGAAGAAGTTCCCAAAGCCAGAAAGAGAGGATGAGCTCAGGCTGTTTTATAAAATGTCCTGCAAGAGCTTTGGTGGAGCACTGTCCTGCTGTCTACAGAGCCCTGTGCAGGTCTCCACTTCCCCAGTTCTCTGGGTCTGTTTGGATGTGCAAATAAACTAAACAGGCCATTTCCTGAGCTGTAACTCATCCTGGTCACTAAGCACATCACTTAAAACTTGTTCATCGTTTCCTCCTTGAGCTGTCTATGTTATGACTGAGAGGTGTGGTGCATTTTGAAATATCAACATCGACTGATCATTCACTCTGTTGACAGCAGCTTTGTGTAGTAAGCACTCAAAGGGATGAATCTTTGAATGAGTAGAGAGTTGATCTGTCCTCTGCTTAACACACACTGTGCGTTATGAGAAAGGCCCGTAATCTTAGTTGTATATTTCCTTTTATTTTAAGAAGTTCTAATTAGGTAACAGGAGAGAGAATTCCATGTATATGGTTGTTTCCACTTTAAGCACATGCCCTCTTTAGAGGATAAATAACTACTGCCTCCATGCTCTTTTTATTTAAGGAGTTAAATAAATGTGCCCCAGGCCAATTTTTTCTTTCTTATTTAGTGGTTTAAAATAAATTCAACAATGTAGGAGAATTGTGTGGACTCTTCGGTTTTGAGAGCCAGTTTTATTTGACTAATAAGAGCACATTTTAGAAATCAGGAGCATGCTCAGACCTGGGAGTTCCTGAGCACAGGCTGACCTGAGAGCATGGGTGGACACAACCAGCCAAGTGGCTTCCTGGTGATAGTATCAGCTGGGGGATCTTGAGAAATTTGGGCATCCCTGGGCGTAAGCATAAGAATCACTGGTGGAGGGTGGAGGTTCTCAGCCGTCTATACACTACCCCTTCCTGACCCCGATTCTGAATTAGCTGCCCTGATATGTAGCTGGGCATTCATCAGTTTCACAGTGGTTCTGTGGTACTACCTAGACTCAGAACCACTGGATGAGGGGTGAATTTTTAAGATAACTGTTACCATCAAGACCTGAGGAAATCCCAGAAAGATAGGTGGAGAATGCAAGAAGATGAAGTGAAATGCACATATGGAAGAGAGAAAGAAATGGGTATCAGTAAGAAACACCAAGGGAACATTAAGTTTTTTAAAGTTAATTTTTAACTGATACGTAAAAGCACAATTGCACACAGTAATGAGCTAACATGTAGTTTTTCCATACATGCTATACACTGTATAATGTTTCAATCAGGTTAAACATATTGATTTTCTCAAACATTTATCATTTTTATGGTGAAAACTCTCAAACTCATTTTTTCCAGCTTGAGCTTTGACTTGAAGTTTTCTAAGCTCATGTGTAACCTGGGAATGGGAAAAGCAAGGCTGATGGAAGAAGCCCAGTTTTCTGTCTCTCACAGAAAAGAGCGATCATTTTCATTGAAAGATGCTCTGTTATTTGCCTGTGGCCCATTGAAAATGCACTGCAAACCTAGTGGAGGGAAGCAGAGATGAGGAAGTAATAGAGAGAGTGGCTGAGAAGCCCAGGACCAGCAGGGCAGTTTGGAGACTTAACCATGACTCCCCTGGCTCTCTGGTGGGCTGCATCCTGGACCTGCCCCTATGTAAATTAGGGAACAAATAGATTGATTGCTCCTGAAGTGTAGCACCCCTCCTATCAGGAAGTCTTGCTACCTTTCCTCAGTCTTGACCTCAGGAAGTAACCGTTCCCACTCGACAAGCATTCCTTTGGCCTCTGCTGCTCAGAGCTATGTGAGTTCCCCTTGCTCATCAGCCAGTCTTCCTGTGTGTCAGTATTTACAAGTAGAGCAAATAGATGGCATAAATTTATATGCCAATAAATAGCAGAGTATAGAGCAGTGTGGGCCAAGCTGGATGACCCAGGCAGAGCTATAAATGGTGTGTGTGTGTGTGTGTGTGTGTGTGAGGGGGGGGGGATTGTCTTATGGACACAGGCACACACACACCACACTGTGCCTGGACATCTCAGCTGTAAATTGCCCGTGCCCCTTGGCCAGCATGCAGGGCAGCAGATCTGCTTGAAGAGAGGGTCTATAGGGAAAATCACTGTGATTACTTGACTTTCTTGGCTATCAAATACAAACTTCAGTGCTATGATAAACCAGGAAAGCCAAGGACGTTCCGGTTTCTGGGCTGGTGTTACTCATCTGTGAAAATGAAAGGAATTGCTGGCCAGCTGTGCTGGCTGCCAGGCCTGGTTGGCAACATTCCAGCTGAACTGCGTGAGATGGCACCAGGTTCCACCCAGGGGAGAAACTCAGGGGCCACCATGCTGGCTTTGCTGACAGGAACCTTTACAAGTGAGCTCCCCCTTGTTAGGTATTTCAGAGCCCCCACAGAGCAAGCCCCTCCTCTCCTTTCCCCCTGCCCCACTCCAGCTACAGAGAATAGGGAACTTCTGCCTAACTAAGGCCTGACCTCCCTTTGTTAGTGACTGTCTGCCTAGTTAAGGATCTTCTGCCGCACCGGTTTCCTGGTCAGAAGTTCCAGTAAGATGGGGCTTCCCCAAAACGGTTGCTCCATTCCCTCCACCGAAACCTGTTGTTACACACCCCAGCCCCAATGACCCACCCGCACCAATGGACTAGTGCTCTCCCACCTACAAAATCCCATGTAAGCCTCCAGCTCAGCCCATGGAGTTGCTGGTCTCCATTCTGTGAGTCAGCCTGGCAGGCTGCAGACTGCGGCCCCCAATAAAGGCTTGCTGCCTAAACATCCGTGTGCCCCCTTCGGCGACCCTTTCACCCCTCCCCACCAGACTAGTGTCCCTATTACGTTAAATATAATGTTACTCCAAAAAATTCTCATTTTATGATTTTGATTATAAATGAACAACATGTAATAAAACCTCCACTAATAGCAGCCCGACCATGAGCTTGAGGAATCCAAACTAACCATCCTATTATTATTTCAGAACTTTAATCTAAAAATGAAATTTC
Organism: Heterocephalus glaber; assembly: GCF_000247695.1. The sequence goes on along the minus strand of NW_004624800.1, from coordinate 3,464,467 downwards.
TAGGGTTTGTCCTTAACCTCAGTACATCATCACCTCAGTTTTTTGTGTTTTTGTATTCTATGCTTTTGAGAAATAAGAATTGATAGTTTTCGAGCCTGAAGCCCAAAATTCTTTAATTTTTCAAAGTAATTTGGTGAATTCTCTGAAATTTTACATTTAGTACATTTAAATTTAATATATTTAAAAATGTTATCTATAATTATCTGTAGCAGAAAATAAAAGATTTTGTGGTTAGATACTAAACATGCTGCTTTCCTAGATATTTCTCACACCACATCAAATCTTGAGTAAAATTTTTATACAGTTTATTTCTCTGCTAGTCTTCCAATGACTTTGTAAATTGTATGGATTTTTTTTTTCTGTTTTTTGGTGCTGGGGATTGAACTCAGGACCTTGCGTTTGTGAGGCTGGCGCTAAAAGCACTGAGCTAAATCCTTGGCTGTATGCAATATTTTAAAAATCCCTAATCTTTCTTTTCAAATGTAATCATGTTAATAGCTTGCAGTTGCATAGAGCATTTGTGGCTTATAAAATAGTTTTGGTATACGATCTTATTTTATTAGAACAACCCATTGTTGACAGGACAGATAGGAGGTGTGAACAAAATATACAGTGAATATTTAAATAAAAAATGTGTTACAGTAAAAGACACATCACCATGAATGCCCCTCAAAGCTTTCTTCTTACTTGAAGGAACACTTACCCTGTTGCTCTTGCCACTTTCTGAAGCAGTTCTGGGAGTCCTCTCACATGAGTTTTTTATGAGGTATAATCAAAAGTATGGTGAATGCTGCTGCCAATGCCATCTAATAGGATTTTGTTGGCTTGTAAAAACATGACGCTGTGACCTCATACACTTTATTCACTAGATCTGGCACTGTGTGACTTCTGGTTCTTTCTCAAAGTCAAAATTACCATAATAGAGAAACATTTTGGGTTAATTCACAACACTGAGACAGCCACAACCATGCAACGAAAGGCGCTCATGAAAGAGGACTTCCGGAACTGCTTCAGAAAGTGGCAAGAATGATGGGATGAGTGTGTTCAAAGCAAGGGGGAGGATCTTGAGGCAGATTCATGGCAATTTCTTTTAATAAATTGTAACCAATTTTTAAAAATTTTTGACATTCACTGTAGTTTTTGATCACACTGTAGGTTATTTCATTTTTGTGTGTGCAAGAGCAGAAACTTGGGGAGACGCTAGAGCAAGAGTGAACCAGGAGCCTGCGGTGCTTCCTACTTCCAGCCAGCATCTTTGCAACCTACAACAATTCTTTAGATGCCATTTACTTTCCAGTTGCAGCTGGAAGAAAACAGTGAGCCTGGAAGGCTGGAGGGGATGTGGAGATCAGCACACTGCCTCCCGGCCTCCGTCCTTCCAGACACTATAGCCTCTTCTGCACTGCATCTGGGCGCCAGAAACATCTGCCACCACTGACAGGTTGCTTGTGAGGATCTTCCAACAGAGAAGAGAAGGGAACTTGATGTTCTAGCAGCAATACCAGGAAATGAAGGCCCACCTGTGCTTTCACCAGCCTTCTCAGCCAGAGGAGAAACTGCTGGGATGCCCAAGGGGGATGTCTGCAGCAGACACCCGTGGCAGACAGGAGTACAGTGGCTCTGTGTCACTGCAGCACCAGCCCAGTCCTCACCCTGTCTCTAGAGCAACACTGCTCTGGGCCAGTGCAGTTTCACAAAACTGCATTCAGCACCTCCAGTACATTAGCATTCATAGAGGCTAAAGTTAAGGTTTTGAAAAGATTGCCACACTAAATTTTGACACAGAGGTAGAACAATGGGAACTTTGTACGTAGATGGTGGGTGGGGCAATGACTTCAACTTTGAAAGCATTTTTATCTGAGCTGCTGAAGTTGAAGATCCAGGTACCTTATGACCCAGCAACTGTCTACCCAAAGAAAAGGAAGAGAAGACTTGTAGCAGAAATGTTTCTGATAGTTTCAAACTGGGGCCAACCCAAGTCTCCCCCTGCAGTGGGAAGCATGAACACATTGATGAACTTATACACTGGATCCTAGAGAGTTGTAAAATGAATGACTTCACACTCATAAACATGAGGACTTTCTCAAACACAATGTTGAGCCAAAGAAGCCGAGCCTGAGAGAATACACATCTATAATTACATTTCTATAAAGTTAAAAAACAGGTAAAATGTAATATTATAAAATTTTTGTTATTGTTATTAAAATTGTATTACCATAATTTGTAATCTTTGGGTTGTTACAACATGTAGAGTTCAAATTGCTCTGAACCTTTCTAAATACCATACTTTGAATTTCTGCTCTTAGCTCTTGAGAAGCAGTGACCCGCTGTGTGGCCTGGCTCTGTCTGTAGACTACACTCCCAACAGCTTTCTGCAGGAGGGTCCTCTGCAGCCTCCATGAGTTTGTTAGCACTATCTGCCACATATCCAAGTCCCTGCTGGGGACTTATCATGAAAAACAGAACTTCCTCCCAACCCAGAAAACCTCACCACAAAGTTAGGAGAGAAAGAAAACAGCTTTATTACTAAGCATTAAACCAGAATGTCATGGTCATCCCAGGCAATCTGCTAAAGAGATTGCAAAGAAAGATTGAAACTCCATCCTTCCATGTAGCAATACAGGTGGATGCATCTCTTTGTATTAGCCAAGTTTTGCAATTTAGAGTCTGGTGACAAGTTAGGCCCCTCTGCTGCCAGGAAACTAGGAGATGGTTTATCTCCCTGATTACATCCAAAGAGACTGTCCCTGGTCTGTGATACATCCATTTGTAAAGAACAGATAAAGAAATTTGGAAAGAACAGTTGTATGTTGGGGGATGATGGTGGAATTGTCTCTTATTTTAAACTGGGAGAGATAAACCTCTTATTTTTTAATTCTGAGGATGTCATGATTATGGTTTTTTTTTCCAGCCTTATCTGTAGGATGCTTTTTGGTAGCAAGCAGGTCTGTGAGTCATGGCCCCAAGATAATTTTGCTTTCTTAGTGTAACCATTCCATTTTAAATTTGATTCACTATAAAATGCTTATGTGGGTAGAATTAAAGTCAAAGAGATGTCTGTCATTGTGGGGTATTTTCACGAAAGTTTATTTTTGGCTATGATTATTTAAAGTGGTTAATTTTTGTCAGACATCTAGGAAATGTTAATTAGTGCATGTAAGGGTCCCAATTCTAAAGTCAACCACAAAGGCTTTTCTTCTTCTACTTTAGTACACATAAAGGAGATAATGTTAAAATGCTCTTATGCAAATTTTAAAAATCCCTGCTACATTAACAATGCTAATGACAGTTAATGCATTCCTAAAGCTTCCTGGGATCCAAAACACTCCAAGTGCTCTGAAATGTTTCAGGACCACACTGGAAATACATGGGGAGTAGAATTTTTCACAGAGATTAGTTCTTTGGCCGTGGATTCGCTGCAGGATTTGTGAGATGAAGAAAAGCTGGAAGGTCAGCGTGGTGCTGGCCAAGGTTGGAACCCTCTTCCCTGTCCACAGTAACAGTACAGCTTCTCAGATGGTCACAAAGTTTGTGAGAAGGAGAAATTGTCCTGTCAAAAGCAGAGCAGAAGAAGATGAAGAGAAAAGGGTGTTAAGACTGGTCGCCTGATGGTGAAGGGCCTCCTCTTGCTAAGATGATGTGAGCCTACCATGGAGCCACTGCTGTGACTCCAGAGACAGCCTCGTTGCATAGCAGGTATGTCAGCCTCCCTCACTGTGACAAAACACCTGAGATAAACAGCTTAGAAAGGAAAGTTTTATTTTTGGCTCACGGTTTCAGAGGTTTCAGTCCTGGACATCTGACCTTGTTACTTTGGACCTGTGGCAACATGGCACATCAAGGAGGGAAAATGTAACAGAAGAAATATTAACCTCATGGCATCCAGGAAGCAAAGAGTCAGGAAGGGGCTGAATACCAATGTCCCCTTCAAGGCCATACCCCCAGTGACCTAACTTTCTTCCACTGTACCTCCTCTCCTAAATGTTCTACCACTTCCCAATAGTGCTACAGGCTGGGGACCTTTAGGGAACGATGCATATCCCAATCATGGTAGGATTTTTCTTGAGATCCAATATCAGAAGACAAACCCCTGTTATTTGTCTACTGACCTAGGGAATTCTTCCTGCAGTCATATTTGAGTAATAACCATTAATAATCATTGCAGACACCTTTTTAAGGTTAATTCAGGTTGCCTCAATGTCTTGTCAGGTGTATTATTCTAGAAGCTTTTCTGATTATGTTGACATATAGTTTTTCCTTCTTTCTTCCTTGAGTTCCTTAATATTAAATATTCAGTGGAGGCATGTGCAACTTGGACCATGGTTCACTTGTAGCAAAAATATGGTGTGGTGTGTTGGGACATTCAGACTTTCCCACTGAGGATTTCAGTATTTGAGTGGAGTCTGTTCAGAATGTCACTCGTCATTTGCAGGAGACACAGCATGAAAATTTATTAATGCACAGGTGCCCAGCAGTCATGAAAAAATGAAATGCAAAGAAAGGCCAGATGGTTAAGGCTCAAGTATCTTCTTCCAAAGGGAAATGGGCAGGGCGGGGAGACTCAAGACAGTTTTTAAGGGGGAGTAATGATTTTTAGGAGAAATGAGTAGTCCCAGAAAACAATGTTCTGGAACAAAGTTCCCCTGGGCTCTCAAGTGTATTTGATTTTCATTCTTCTGTGATACCAGTTCAGTGACATTTCAGTAAGAAGGCTGACAGCACCTGTGTCCCTCTTTGGTTCCTCCTGGTCTTTGGGTCCCAAAAGGAAAGGAAAGTCTTTCCCTGCCCTTGCTGCTCCCCAGGGCTGTCATCTGCAGTCCAGAGCGATGGTGTATACTGAAACATGGTTTTCTGAGCCCCGGCCACTGCTCTGGAATCCCCTTGTGGAGTCTTTAGAGTAGAGCCTGCTGGGGAAATGTTATTACAAACAAAATCTCCCAACCCAGAAATCCTCTTCATAAAAAATAGTAGAGAAAGGGAGCACTTTTGTTATTTGAATAAGCATTAAGCAGAATGTGGTATACCTCACAACAATAAGCTGAGAGATGGCAGAGACAGAGAAATCTCATCCCCTTGGGTGGCCAGGCAGATGGAGCCCATTATATACATATTTTCACCGTAAACAGCAGCAACCAGTCCTTAAGTAAGAGGGGTTCCTCATCCATAGCTCATCTCACATTTTCCTGGTAATTCAGGTTACATTTGTGTTACTGCAGCCACTTACTGGTTTTCTCCAGAAGAAAAACAAGCTTTTGTGTCTTCCAGACAGGAGCTAGTTTTACAAGTTGGAGCCATGAGCCAAAGGATCAGCCTCCAGACACTGACCGAAAGAGGAGCTCTCTATCCCTGCCTTTTGCATTTCAAAATGATGGTTCCTGGGTCCCAGGGAAAGACAGCCTGGGTCAGGAGGCTGACAAAAGACTCACCACCTGGTCTTTGGAGTGATGCATTTAAAAGAGATGCATGAAGGCTTACCAGGATAAGTCCTTTCTGGAGAATTCTCTAAGAAAAGGGGGAAGAGGAATGTCTTTTCCTTTACTTTGGATGAGGAGAATGAATCCTCTTATTTTAAAGTAATAATTGTCCTTAAGCCAGAGCATTTAAATGAGCTTTGTGACAGCCAGCGATGCCACAGACCCTGAGGGAAGTGGCACTGAATACTTAAGCGGTCACATGGCTGGGTCCATGTGAGGATCAGGATACTGCCTGGGATACCAGTCCTAGACAGAACTGCTCCCCCTTCCAAGAATATATGAGCAAGAAGGCACCTCCACAGAACACCAAAGGAAGCACAGTGGGGTCCTAGGTGGGAAACATTAGGGACTCACAATGTGGGGTAAAGGAACCCCCAAGGAGAGACGGTGTTGACACCAGGCAGAAGAAGCAGGCAGGTCCAAAGAGCAGCCTTCCCGTGCCCCACTTCCAAGGGCCGGATTGACTGACTCAGTGCTGACTTGTGGTGAGTGATTAGGTGCATCTGTTACATAGCACATCTCCCTGAGACCCTCTGCAAACCATGGCAGCCCTGGAGCAGGGAACATTGCCTTCACTTTTCATGTGAAAATCAAAGAAGGTCAATAAGAAAACTGCCCAGAGTAACTGACATAGTAGGAAGAAGGCCAGCATCCAACTCAGATGTTTGTGACCCTGTACACATGCAGAAGGGATGGAGTGTGTGTGTCCAAGACTAAGATGACACTCATCAATATACAAGAGTAACCAGTAATATCTCACTAATGCCATCAGGACTGTCACCGCCTGAAGGATCCTGGAAGCTTGTGCCACCATTTGGCTTAGTGGGCACTGTGCACACCTTTGCTTTTATTTTATCTTCTTATGCTTTTTGTCTACATCACTTTTTGATGGGTTGTAGAATTTAGGCTCTGGGGTCAAGGGCTGTGTCATTATTGTTGCATTCAGTGCTTTGCATTGGTCTCACAAAGCAGCAACTATGAAGGCCTCCATAATGCAGGGGAGGACTCTGGGAACTGGAACTTTTTGCTGTGTTCTGAATTGTCAGTCACCATTTCTGACAAGCAGGGTGTTTCCTGGGCCTGGGCTGCCCATACAGAGAAACAGACAGGAAAATATTTTGCTAACTGGAGAACCAAAATTAAATAATTTGTGGGTTCTCCTCCATTGCCTTTCAGTTCTTAGACACGGGATGATTTCCTTATGCTCAGCATTCTCATCCCTGTGCACTGGGTGAGGGAAGACAGCAAATGGGATTCCCTGATTGCCAATGATCCACTTAGAGAGGGGAGCAAGAGGATCTGGTGGTGATAGGGAGCCCTGGAATCTGATGCTGATCGTTCTCTGAGTGGCTGGGTGACGGGGTGACGGGCAGATGTGTAATGTTTATTCAGTACTTTTTATATAGACCCTAAGACATGTGGGTGAATATAATACGGTCCTGCCTTTTCCTTTCCCTAGGGGCTTACACTGTAGGGGCAGAAACAGACAGGAGACAAGTGATCATGCAACTAATTAAGTATAAGGCTGATATATTCATAAAAAAACATAAAGACTTATTTCAACATTGATGTAGTCTGGGTTTGGATATTTTTACAAATAAGAAAGGTATTTTATAGCTCATATCTATGTAAGATATCATAAATGAGAAAGCTATTTCCCCTAAATTATCACTCTAAGGCAAAATAAAAATATCATAATCAAGAATATTTCTTAAAGATGATGAAAAAACTATAAATTGGCAATTAGTACTACAGTGAGGATTTTGAAAAGAGGAGAATTTAAATGAAATTTAAAGGGAAACTTGGGTAGCTATAATTTGTGATTGTTAGAAAAAGAACAGAAGGAACTTTAGTAAGAAAAGTCATGAGGACATCTGTAACTAGGTGCGAAGATTTGCTTGTCAAATGTCAGAGCAGGAGACACAGGACAATAACTGAGCCACAGCTCGTGGGCAGCGTCATTTTGGAAAGTGGAGATGGAATCACCATTTGATCTTGGGACCAAAGGGCAAAGAACTGAGAAAGATCTCTTCATAGTGGAAAAATAGAAAGCAAAGCAAAGATGAAGCTGAGTGGTAGGACTTACTGTCTGTGAAAATTGGAGAAAAATAAGGAGACTAGCAGAAAAAATACTTGTATAGTTTTCTTCATAAATGAATATTTTTAAAGTACTAAAAGGCTTTTAAACACAGCTTTTTATAAAGAAATCCATATCAAAGTGGAAGAAAAATATTGTAATTTTTGCTAAATTAATCAAATTTGTTAAATTAATATCAAGTGCTATGGGTGCTGATCAAATTGCAGCTGGATTTCCAGTTCTTGATACCAAATCGGTGCACATTAGAATCATGAAAGATTAGAAATTGTGTCGGTAGTGGAGACTTCAAGTCAATAGTGATGCTTACCCCAGGTGTGATGGTTAATTTTATGTCACCTTGGGTGGGCTGCAGTAGGCCCCTTCCAGATGTTTACCTGAGGGTGTTTTCAGATAAGATCAGCATTTAAATCAGTGAATAAATCAGCAAAAGAATATTTTGCTGATTTCAAACAGCAAAACAGATGGCCCTCCCTAATCTGGGTGGGTCTTATTTGAGCAGTTGAAGGCCTCGGTAGGACAAAGACCAGTGTTCCCCGTGGTAGGACAGAGGCCCTTTGGACTTGAGCTGCTGTGGCATTGGCTCCCCAGGGTCCCCACCTGGCCAGCTTTGGACGTGTCAGCACCTGTGGTCATGTGAGGTGTTCCTTCCAAAAATCTCTTTCCTTGTGTCCTGTTGGTTCCATTTCTCTTGAGAGCCCCAATACTAAGAAAGCAAAGAGGGGGATGGTAAACACTGTGGCAAGTGTTTACAAACATCTGGAAGGCTCTCATGGATCAGATTTATTTAGTGTGATTTTGAGAGATCCACATCCCTGGATAGAAATTAGAGGCTGGGTGTTTTTAGTTGAACAGAAAGACAGGAGAACTTGATATACTGATATAAAAATGAAACCCAAATTAAAGGTTTGCATGTGAGATTCTTGGTCCAAGGTATTGCAAACTGGATTCAGTGTATCCATCAGGAGTCAGAATTATGCTGAATTTTGGAAGTTTTTAATCTAATAGCCGTGTTTTTGGTAACTCATGCAGTAATAGGCCGGGAAACATCTGTTTATTCCACAGAAGATGGAATGACAGATTTAATCCGAAAGTTACAGTTACGAATTTTAAATGGAAACATTCAGACCACAGTGAGATAAGAACAAAACCTTGGAAACAGTTCTGGTTATTGTAATACTACTCACTTGGAGATAGAAAGACACCTCATTTTTTGTACCTCTTCCACTAAGAATATGCTATGTATTTTTCTTTATCAATTTATCGTGTATGAGATGGAATTCAAAGCTACCATCTTCAAAGACTTCATTACAGGATTTCTTATGGACACTGTCATAAAGTGAATGACTAGCTAGTCTAATTTTTTGCATTTGAGTGAAAATATGACTGGCCATATTGAAAATACTTTAAAAGAATTATGCCTGTATTGGTAAAAAAGCATCAAGAAGTGCGATCTATTCTTTTGGTCACTTTAGTCCTTTTTTACTCCAAATGGTTCATGCAGCACTCATGTTGGCCCTGGTGTTAGTGGACAGGCTGAGGCCCTCCCTTGGGCAGGTGACAGGTGCACAGCCCCTGTAACAGCTCCTGTAGTCACCCGTGTGCATGCTGGTTCCTGTCTCTGGAGGAGCAGTACCACCACAGTCCCCAGGAATACCCGCCATTCCATAAGAAAGGGACAAGTGTGCTCTCGTACTTTTATATCTTTAAAAAGGAACTCTTCTGTACTGTTGGTGGGAATGTAAACTAGTACAGCCACTGTGGAAATCAGCATAGAGATTCCTCAAAACACTGAAATTCCATTTAACCTAGAAGTTCCATTTAACCCCTTCTAAGCCATCTTCCCAAAAGAGTTAAAGACGTCACATTACAGTGATACATGCATAACTATGTTTATCACAGCACAACTCATAATAGCTAAATTTTGGAAACAGGCTGTCCATCAACAAATGAATGGATAAAGAAAATGTGGCATATATATACAGTGGAGTACCAGTCAACCCTAAAGAAGCCTAAACATGAGTCATTTATAGGCAAATGGATGCACCTTGAGACCATAATGTTAAGTGAAATAAATTAGACACACAAGCTTAAATATCTAATGATTTCTCTTATATGAGAAACCCAAAGTATAGCTAAATTAAAGAGCAAAATAAAATATAGACAATAGAAAATAGGGAGATAGCTTTTTTGCAGATGGGAAGAGGATCTAGAGGTGGAGGGACTAGGAAGGGAGGTGAGGGGAATAAAAAGAATAGAGATGTACATGTACCTAGCTCCTAAGATAAGTGTAACAACATTATGTAATACAAACATGTACTAATGAAAATAAACACCTACAAATATATTATAAAATAAGAATAAAAATGAATGAATAAAAATTAAAAATCCAATGTCCCTGATTTCCTGTTCCCCACCAGCTACTGATCTGTGCCATACAGGCCCAACTCTCAGATGTCACTGCTCCCTCTTGAGATGGCTCAGGCTCTGGTTCTTATCTCTTCCTGAGGTGTGCCCATGCATTCCCTGCCAGGTTCAAGGTTAGCTCCTCACGTAGTTGGCCCATGGCCCAGCTCACACAGTGCGTGGCTCTTGTGTTCTCTTCCTCTTCTTCGCTTCCAGATGTCCTGTGCCTTCCTTCTGGGGCTGCTCCTCAGCCTACCCCCTTCTGGGTTTAGGGTTGTTCTCCGCCTTTTTCTGCATGCTCCTGTCCTTCCACATCACTGTGAGCAGCATCTGTGTTCTGAGATCCCCACGTCTGTGCCTCAGCCTATAAGTCTTGTCACCAGAACAGTTCAAGGGAGAAAATATTTTGTTCCAAAATGAATTTCAAGGAGCTTTCTGGGTTTTGAAATTATGGCCTATATATGATATAATCCCTGCTTTCCTGGAGTTTAAATCACTGTCGAGCCATTTTATCCACATTCAAATAAAAGGGAGCAGGGACCAGTGCCCAGGCAGGAAGTGGCAGAGAGGGGATGTGGGGGAGCTGAGAGAGGAGCACACCAATGGAGGGGTGCCCCGGACATGCCCTACAGTTGAAGGGCCTCTCTGCAAAGACCTGCATCCTCCCGGCCTGGCTCCGAAGTCTCTTTCCTATTACATTTCAACTGCCAAAATAGCTCTTTGAATTCGGTGCTTAGAAGGATTTAGAGATACTAAAAATTGCAGCATATCCTACAGAGCTATTTGTAAGAGGAAACCGATGGAGGTAGAGAAGTGGGTTGTTGAGAATAATAGGGTGAGCTTGAAAAAGGAACAACATGAAGATTAAAATTAGGGCAATCTTCTTTATATTGAAATTTCCCAAACCCAATTTTTCTCTAAGGAGTTTTACTCTGACTTTTTTTAAAGGGAGAAAAATTAAACTTTTCAAATTTTACACACACACGCACACACACATTTTACAGGGGGAAAAAAGCTGAATTGTGAGTTCCCCTCACCAGGTAACCTCAGTGGCCTCCCTGTGAACAATCTAATCAGCCTGTGCAGCTACAAAAAATAGCAAACCCCTGGATAGCTTGGAAAAAATTAAGTGCGAACATCTTCAGCCTAGATTTTGAACATTATGATGTCTATTGAAGACCCTGTAATGATGAGTATGTTAGCTGGTGATCAACGACTAAAGTCTCACCTCTTTAGCAAACATTTTTCTACAAAAATTTGTGTTTAGGTCTCACAGTCCATCGTCATCTTCAAAAATAGGTTGCAGTTAAACACTATGGTTCTTTCAGTCTTTGCATATCCATTCTTTGATTTGAACTAGGATGTAACACAATAACTCTGGTAACACAGATTCATTGTTTCTTTGTGTGTCTGTAAACTACATAAAATACCATTGAGTCTCAAAACTGGGAATCATCCTAGCAAGAAGTTATTTGCTATTGCCTCTCCTAGACTGTAAAAATACTCTTATTGACCTTAATTTTTACCTCCCTGGTCCCAGAGCTGTAGTTTGGACTGGCACCAAGTACATCTTTCTTTTACTTGCTGTATGCTCATTGAAGCAAGCCCGTCCCAACTCCCTTTAAACTTTCTGTTTGCAAGGTAAAAGACTCCTGAGTCCAAGTCTGGGGGCCATAGTTATAGGGTACCTTTGTTCTTGCCTGGCTGGGCATGCTGCAGCCTGCAGAACAGGCTGAATGTTCTATGTAGGTCTCAGTCTGAGTAATGATTGGGAGAGAACACAGCCAATTCAGGAAGGCTCTTATTTGCAATGCATTACCAAATTTGCACAGTTCTATACTAGAAATATGGACCATCTTTTGAGTGTCAAGAGGCTAGCTGCTTCTCTTCCTGTCTGAATAGCCAGGGAGAAGATATGCATTCAATATTCACTTAAAACACTTTTGCCTCACTCAGACCCTGAGCCCAGGGATTCCCCAATTATGTTTCTCTGCTTGGCATTGAAGATTTATGAGAATTCTTTCTTCAGGACGGGGCCCTTCTCCTGACCACAGGCGTCATTTTTAAACAAATTTACTAGGTTATCATTTCCATAGTGTATGTGAACTTCAATGAATGTGGGGATATTTTTTTCAGAGTTGTACCTACTACCATTACCACCACCAAGAAACCTCATCCCAGTTCCTAGACTTGAAAAAGTCTATTCCCATGATTTGCAGATGAAGACATCAGGTTCAGAGACTTTCTTCATCATTGAAAAATTGCTCCAATGATGTACTGTCAAGCATCACACATCATACAAATGTAAAGATTAGCTTTGCCTCTGCCATGGCTCTCTCCTCTCTTATGCCCCCAAGGATCACCAATAATTGGGTGTGGATATGTATGATTTACGATTTCATATTGTTTTGATATTGTCTAACACTGCTAATGCTTGCTTTTAGCTTTAGTTAGTAAAGCCATTTAACTGTTCACCAGTGAAACCTTTGCTGTTTTCCATGTTTGGTCTCTGGGAGAGAATGACTTTGTTCTTCTAAGCTGGCTGGTGAATGTGTCAAGAGGACAGCACAAAATTTAGGCTCAGTGCTTACGATGAGGCCTGGTAATTTCAGTTGCAGAAAACTAATAGCATCTAAGCATTTTAGAAGCCTGTCCAAAGTGGCTGTTGGCTAAGAAATCAGGGGAAGTGAAGGTTCTGACCCACGTTCTGGAAGCCCCACCCCGGACCCCAACTCATACCTCCATGTCTCCACTGTCGCAGCACAGTGCAGTCTGCCTGCCCAGGAACTGTCTGATCATGTGACATCCCACTCAAATTTAAGAGACCAAGAGTTTAAAGAAAATCTTTGTTTTAGAAATAGTTTGCTTCCATCTAACCCTAAAATAAGCCTGGTGGGGGCTGGGAGGCTCAGACTCAGAACTGAGGACAAAGGAGAGATACTTCCAGAGGATTTTGAGCTGGGTCCTTCCCAGAGGGTGAGACCCAAGTGTGGGGTGAAGAGAAGCTGGATGTGGTGCTGGCCACTAGGACTGAGGATGGAGGTGCTAAGGGCTGGAATACCCCAGGGGACACGAGAAATTGTCCCCTGCTTACTGTGAGCTGCTGGTGCCTACTCTGGGGACATGAAGGGCTCCAATGCTCTTTTTTGAATTTTTGGTGAAAAGACAGTAAAGAATAGCATGGAGCTACAAGATGATCATATCTCTAGACATGTCTTTGAAGGATGAATATTCATAACTACAAAGTGGAATGAGTGAACACAAATAACTCCTTCCCTAGCTAGTAGCTAACCTTCTAAAACAAAAAGCTCCCCTACTTTGGGTCCAAACAAGATGTTTTTGGAGCAAGCAGGGCCTGAACCATCTGCCACATTTCCTCCCCTCTCCCTTCTCCTGTGTTTTTGTGTATTAGGACTCCAAAGCAGCTTTCAGCTCATGCCAGCTCTTACCATCAAAGTTAGAAAGTGGAATAAGTGCATTTCTTTACCTTGTACTTTAAAAATTTTATTCTCTATGTATGTATATGTGTGTGTGTGTTTGTTTTAAAGACATTTCCTCTTCTTATTTATATTTATTGCTGACTCCAGTGACTTGTTCTGTACTGAGTGTTGTCTTTAAAAGTACACCCAGCCCTCCATGGCCACAGGTTCTGCAGCTGCATTGAAACAACCAGCTTCATGTAGAGAATATTGTATTGTTTAAATGCTTAGTCCCATGATGTGAACTGTGTAGTTAGGCCTACAGTGGTTGCACCTCTACTGGACATGCACAGACATTTTTCCTTGTCACCTCCTAAGTGATACAGTGTGACAATTATTTCCATAGCGTTGACATTATATTATGTATCATAAGTAATCTAGAATGATTTACAGAATACAGGACAGTGTGCGCACATTGTATGTAAATACTGCACCACCTGAAACAAGGCACATGAGCATCTGTGAATTTTGGTGTCCAGGGGGTCCTAGAAGGGTCCTCTGAAGACAATGGAGATGACTGAGGATGCAGATAGAGACCATCCCTGAAGGCCACCCTTGTGGGTCTTGTAGCATTGCTTTGTAAGCTGGAATGTGCATGTGGATCATATGCAAACCTTTTGAAAATGCCAGTTCTGTTCAGTAGGTCTCAGTGGGGCCTGGGAGCCTGCAAACCCCAGAGTGAGGCTGATACTGTGTCTGAGTCACACTTTGGGAAGCAAGTTCTTACAGGGTGTTTAGGGTGACCTGCCAGACAGAACTAAGTAGTATATCTTTCCCCAGGCATTATGACTAATATCTGGATGCCCTCTTACCAAACCCTCCTGTGCTCATAGGTGGGACCTTTGAAACGTGATTGAATCATGGGGACGCTATAGCTAAATGTGCTGTCAGGAGGTGGGTCCGGCCGGTCATTGGGAGAGTGGCCTGGAAGGGTGCATCTCCCTCCATGGCTCCTCCCTTTTCTCTCTGCCATGATATGAGCAGCTTTCCTCCCTGGCAGGCCCTTCCTTCACACCACTCCTGTTCTAGAGCCAATTGACTATGGACTAAAACCTCTAAAAATGTGGGCCAAAATAAACCTCTACTCCTTAACTTGTGGGTTTCAGGTATTGAGTTCCAACCACGAAAAAGTGAGTGAAACACAGATCTGGCTTATCCTCCACATCTGTTCTGAGGGTAGGACATGGGACCCTCAGACTTGAATGGGGAGTATGTCCTGAGAGGAAAGACCCCTGAAGAAGCCATGTGCTCATCCCCGTCTCCCACCAGACTGTAAACGGGTGCACGATGCATTGCCCATGTGTGAAGACCTTAGGTAAGCAAGGATCTCCCTGTGGTGACGGGTCAGGCTCTGCTGGTGGCCAGGCCCCACTGTGCTGCTCCCCCTTCCTCCCAGGCCTGGGACATGGTGGGTGAGGAAGGTGGAGATGTTTTCAGGAAGGAGTTGCCCGCTTCTCCACATCCCAGAAGCTCAGCTTCCCTAACACTCAGCGTCCCTTCTGGAGTCCCAAAGTGACTGAGAAGCTCAAAGGACATAGAAAAGAAGTAACCTCATAAGAAAAAACTTTGACAAAACCTTATCCCAGCTGCTGGGGCTTCTCATGGATCATGCATGGCCTCTCTTTGCAGTGTGATAAGGCAGGCATAGATCTCCTCTTGGCAAATGGTTTTGTTTTGACACCTAATATTTACAACTGTTCAGAGAGGATCAGGCAGAGGTCCTGGTACAAGCATACATTAATTTTATCTTTCTATTCATGGGAAGGCAAAAGAAAATGTTTTAGCCACCTCTAAAAAATGCTTTGATCTTTTCAATATTAAACCTTGTAGCCACAAAATATAAATTCCCAATTTCTTTATAATTTGTTTATTTGATCATTGACTATGTTTTCTGTCCTCTAGGAGAAGTTACTTAAGGAGGTGGGTCACAGATCTGCTGTATTGATTGGTAAAAAATGAGGATACCTTGCAGCAGACACCTGCAAACCTTATGAACCCAGCAGGAGCACGAAGTGTCCCACAGGGCTTTTATCCCAGTTCTGTCCTGTCAGATGCCATCTTCTAAAAAAACAGAATCATAAATTGCAGCATGTTCTTGGTCTCCACAACATGACCCTGGAGTCCTTCGAATGCTGTGAGACAGACACTTCAAATGGAGTGAAACATAATTTTCATTTGTCTGTTGATGGTTTCTTCATCTCTCCTTCTTATTTGTTGTGGGAATCACGTTCCAGCAGTCTCCTCTCAGCTGAATCTCTTTTGGTGCCTGAAAATGATGATCATATTAATCCCTTTGACTATTCCTACTACAGAGAAAGGAAGAGGTAAACTTTTAAAATGGCACTGAATGATGTTACCTCTATGCAGGGGGACCTAGGGACCTGAAGCCACTGAAAAGTTCTGAGTATTAACAGCAGAGCCACTCTGCATCCATCGGCTGCCATGAAGGGTGAGAGGCAGTGGGTCCCTGCTGTCCTTGTTGGGGGACAGCTACCAGAAGTCATGGGTTACAGAACAGTGCTAAGCCATGCATGGGTCTCCTTGGTCTTGCTTTTGAGCTATTTGTAATTTGTAAGGACCCTGAGAACCTGGCAGGGGGAGAAGATGGTACTGAGGGTGCTGTGCCCTCTGAGTGGGATGCCGCTGTCTTACCAGGGGGACATTGGGTTCTATTTTTCTATGATCAGCCTCTCATGCAATCTCCTGAGGCACCACTGGCATCCATTGTCCAGATGCCTGGCTCGGGTGACAAGACCAGGGGGCATGAAAGGAAAGAGGAGATGCGGAGATGCAGGTCCATTCCTTAGAGGTGCCCACACATCACTTTCTGTGCACTAAATTCTACTTAACTTGTAACATTGTCTTGAGTATTTAATGTAAGATTTCCTGATTTAGCAAATTATAGGCAATAATTTGCAGAGGAAGAGAAAAATGAAACACACATTAATCAGAATTCTATAAACTGAGGTGGATAGATTTTACTTATAAAAATTAACATTCATTCCCAGGGAGAGGGACCAAATTTCTCAAGATTATGCTCACAATTGACCTCAATCTAGTGCTGTGCTCACTGGGGTTCATCAAAAACAAAATACAGAACCTTCCAGGCCACATTAACCCTGCACACCCCCAGCACTGAGGAGCAGAGCTGCTACCAGTGCAGAGGAGGTGAACCTTCTGGGGCACCGTACCACCACTCTGAGTGCTGAGGAGGTGAGCTGTGAGGGCCCAAGCAGCACACACACGCCTCCACCACCACCACTGAAATGAGAAGACATGTAAACAAGTCTCAAACCAGACTTCCAGATCACCTAAAGCAACCCCAAAGGGAAACGAGATGGAACAATCTGATACTCAACAATCTGGATTCTCTGAACTGGCAACAAAAGAGTATCTGGAAAAAATGAAATCCGAAGTAATTTCTCAGATAATGATAGAGATTGTGCTCATAGTGCAAGATATGATTAATAAATCTAGAGAGGACACACATAAAAAAATAGAGGAGCTGAGGAACACGATGCAATCCCAACATAGGAAGCAAATAGAATTCATAAAAGAGATGCAAATAGAATTCCAGGAGACTAAAAACTCCATTGAAAGGTTATGCAACAAAATGAGCCAATGTGAGGACAGAATTTCAGATACAGAAGATAAGATTGTAATTAGTGACCAAGAAAAGAAAAATTTCTTAAAAATAGTAAGGGACCACGAGAAATCAATCCAGCAGTGGCTAGATGATGCAAACAAGAATAATAAGACTGATTGGAGTCAACAAAGAAACAGGAGAGAATGTAGACAACATAAAAAACTGTTCACAGAAGTGATGGCAGAAAACTTCCCAAGCAGGGGAAAAGAACTTGACATATAGATACGTGAGGCACATAGGACTCCAACAAGCCATGCTCAAAAAAAATCTGCACATAGGCATATAATAGTTAAAGATTCCAGAAACCCAACAGAAGAACAAAATTCTACAAGCAGTTAGAGAAAAGAAACAAATCACAT